>WAAG01062960.1:53335-65657 GCA_013390105.1 Tichodroma muraria | reverse complement strand
GCTATCAGTAGCTCTAAGAGTCTGCTACTTTTCAAGTTCCCACTGATTTATGCTCCCCAGGTACTTTTTGTATTCAGTTTTGCTTCTTAAAGTCGCAGTCTGATTTCATCTAAAAAAATAAATTAAAAAAGAAAACAAGGAAAAATAACAGAACCCCTTCCCCACAAAAAAAAATCTCTGAAAGAAACCACACTGTATGAGAAATACAGTCCAGAAAACTATATTAAATTATATTAAATAAAAATCTTTCCAAAAAGCTGTAATTTCTGTAATAAGTAATATAGGAATTTTACCCAAATATTCACTGTTCAGGGGAAATATTGATTTTGTATGTCCATACTTGTTTTGGGATGACAGATTAATTAATAGATTTGTTAATCCAATAGAAATGATCCCTCTTACTTCAGGATCTGCTGTCTCAGGTCTACTCATTAAAGATTGACCAAGGTCCTAGGGGTAACTTTAGGAATACCTACCAATTTTTATTTCAGCAAATGTGCTCCCTCCAGAATTGGTGGGCTAGCCAACCACCATGAGCTATATTCCTAACTGGAATGGCAAAATAAAAGTGATCCCAGAACAATAAGAATGATGGGTGGCGGAAAAAAGGAGAGGAAAAAAGTTTATGCAGAAGCCTTGCATATTAAAAAGTAAATTTTAATTTGGATCCAGTTCATCACACCTAAAATTTGTATTTTAATATTAAACCTGTTGTATGTATATGCAGATGTGATGGTCAATTTACGTATCAGAAATGCCCAGATTAAGAACAAAGCAAACAAGCAAAAATAAAAAGCTCACCCACAAACAAGTATATTAGAGGCATTTGGACCTGTGAGAGTGAGGATTTATAGATAACACCTCCTTGAAGACTTCTCATCAAGCAGTAAGACAAGGCAAAAACATTACAAAATTGGGTTTTGGGACAGGACTGGTTCCCAGAGTCCTGTTTTTAACCTCCAGGGAGACCACCTCAGAGAGAACCAAAAGCCAGAGGCTCCTCATATGTATCCAGCAGCCTGTGCATGAGCTGCTTTAGGGACCAGCTTCAGGCTGGTTGTGCTCCAGGAACCTCATGACATGAATGTGTGCCAACCCACCACCGCCACATTGGTGCCTTGCAAGCAAGACAAAGGAACGAAAGAGAAAGAAACAGATGTTTTCAGTCACCTGGAAAATGTGTCCTCCAGAAGAGGGTGAGGAGCAGAGTGTGTGCGTGCCAGGCTACCCAACTGCACCTGCTCTAGACGGGTACAGTAGCATGTCTCCACATTTCATGAATAATAAATTCCTATGTTAAAGGAAGGGCTCACTAGGGAGAGTAGATTGAAGGAAAGCTTAAGTTAAACAGCGAGAAATTCACCTAATACTTGCATTTACCAACTGAAGCCCAGAGTTTTGCATCTCTAGGCAGAAAGAACAAATTGACCTCTTCACAGAAGTGGTGCACTGAAGATGTTTAATAAATTGCTTCAGGATCAGTTCTGAACTTAACACAGGTGTCTCAGGGAGGAAAAAAGGCACATAAAAGCACAGTGCAAACTGCTGACAGCACTAGCTATGTGAGAGACAATCAAGGTACTTAACGTTTTAAAACACATGCCCTGCATAATAACCAACACTTCCAGAAGCCTCTGTCTCTCTTCCAAGCATTGAATTAAGAGAAGTGTCGCTGTACCAGGATCATAAAAGATATCCTTTAAGCCTCTTACATAAATGCATGTGTTCTGAGATGGAGAAATGTGAACTTATATTCTTCATGTATCCAGGGGCCATTTTCCCCTGAGAAGTTGAGGGGAAAGGGAGAACAGGGCACCACACTATTGATTTTCTACAAACATTTTTAACCTTTAGCAGCTGCTGTCAGCATTTCCAGTGCTAATACCAATAGTGAACAAAGTAGCTGGAGGAGCGCAGAGAGCTTGCTTCGGAGGTGAGGCTTAGGAAATCAGACACTCTTCTCTCAGCCCAGGGTGAATTGCTTTAATGGCCATACTGGAGAGGCTATGGATGCAGGAGAGAAAGGGGGAGTACAGATAAGGGAAGTGCCCCCACAAGTTCAGGCAATATTTCCTGCAAAAATAACAAGAACCTGCACAGTAATTTCCCTGAGCCATCGCATCTGAGTCAACTAATAATACTCACGTCTAAAATGTGCATGAATCTTCTCATGAACATTTCCCTCAATGAGTGCTGTGCAGCATCAAAGAAACAGTGCTTAGGCCGCAGGTGATGGGGGCTTCTACTGCCCAGCTTCCAGGCCTGGTGAAGGCTGATGGAAGCAGGGTGCCAGGAGTTTTGCAAGAGACAGTAGCTGAAAAGGCTGGTAATAGCTTCTGTAGCCCTTCATTTCTGGGTCACTAGGTTGAAAGGTGAAGCACACAAAAGTCAGCTTCATATCTCTCACAATCACATGGTGCCCACATGAAGGGAGGCAGTGCTTTCAGCCTAGCTCCTCCCAAGCCACTGCTGGCTCCCAATGTGAGCCCAGGCTGATGCCCTCTGGGACAGTCTCCCAAGGAACACGTAACAGCAAATCAGCATAGAGCTGGTACTGCTTCCTGACACCTAAAAGCCTAGTTTACATTAGGCAGTTGATGTGTCCTCATTGCAGTAAATTACAATTGTCTCTAATTCTTGACCAGCTTACCCACACCCAGGCCATTACTGTACCTCCACTGGGCATACTTCACACACCCCGCTGCTGCAGCTGCTCTCTGTGAAAGCAAACCAAGTGAGCAGCAGCACAAAGTCCCCCTGCATCCCACACAAACGCACACTGCTTTGCTCCTCAGCAAAGCAGATCCATGTTCAATCCTGAAGCAAACGAGCACCCTACTGTCATAGCCCAGAGATGGGCAAGGGCTGAGCCCCCTTAGCAGAGCACCCCTCCACAGCACTTGCTCCCCTCTCACTTGGCCGCAGGGGCTGAGCCCTGGTATTGTAGAGTTAGGACTGAGTTTTCTAAAATGTACTGGTTGCTATTTTTTTGTTGCTATTACCTCCTCCAACACAGTTTGGGCTTGCAGTATTAAGACAGCTTGGGTTTACATACAGAGGGACTACAAATAGCTTTCCTGCTAAATAAGTGGTGAAAACACATCATTCGACGGTGCTGCGTGGCTCCCAGGATTTATGGTCTCGCGTTTGGGATGAACAGTGCAGTTCTCTTGTGCTGTTTCCATTATGAATAATGCGGCCACGCTAAACTCACACTAATAAAACCTGAATGTATCACTGCATTGTTTGGCACTCTGTATAGGGGAAACCCATCCATTAGTGAGGCGGGCATTGAAAACTCTTTGTGACAGGAGCAGCACAGGGACAGCTTCACAGCAGCTATTCAGAGCCACTTTGCAGCTTCCTGAGCAGGGCCCAGGCTGGGCTGCATGCCAGCAGTGTGGAAAATGGCTGGCAGAGGCTCTGGACACTGATTTGTAGGTCACGTGAATCCCCAGGGGAAAAGGGAGCAGGTACTGAGAGCACCTGTTAGAGGGTGCTTGTTGCATGTCACTGCCCATCTTTAACATTTGTTTCAGCCCACCTATTGATGATTCTGCTGACAAATCGAAATGACTAAGACTCTGCAAATTGGACAATCGCCCCACTGCTTCAGCTGCTACACAACTATTGATGGCCACCAGAGTGCATGGGCATCAGAAATGTTCCAAAGAAAGCAAAGGAGGTGGTCACACCAGCGAGAGGGACCGTGCAGCCTGCTGAGGTAGTGTGCTCATAGGGGTGTTCCCCTCTCTCAGGGAAGGAGTGAAGGCACCACACTTTTTGCTGTCACCAGCCCAGTTGCAGGGGCAGAGCCAATGACCACAAAAGATATGACTGCATACCCAGATCAGAGGCAAAACCAAAAGCAGTGAGAGCACATACCAGCAGCACTGTCTGCTTCACAGCCAACACCCTCCAGCCTTCCTTGATGATGGCTGACATATGCTGCTTCCTGCATGTCCCATCACTAGGCTGGCTGGCCTCCTGTGTCCTGCTCCAAACCACTTTCATTTTATGAATCCTTTAACTCTGGGGAGCTACCCAAGAATGTACTAACACCGTCATTTCTCCTTTATGAAGCTCCTAACAAATGTCTCCCTAAGTTGAACTTCCTTCCTTTAAAGAAACTCATGACTTTGCTACTGGATTTGCCTTTCCTCCAAGCAGTGGTATTTAGCCATGCAAAACAGCCCTGTGAGTTCAGCCTGCTGCTGTGGCACAAAGAGAGCCCTGATGAGAAAGTTTAAATTGAACATCTTTCAGCAGATGACAAACCTTGGCCTGCCTGAAGCCTTCAAAAGGCCAAAATGCAATGTAAATTAAAGTTCAAGGAGCCTAGAAGAAAACTATTTTAGCTTTAGGCTTTCAACCAAGCAAAAAAGAGTTAAAATTTTATTTCAAACAGCAGTTCAATCATTCACTTTCCCAGTATTAATGAACGGCTCCCACATGTTTACCCAGATAAGGCTGTGATTCGCATTGCAGGCATACCCCAGAAACTTAAAAGGTCAAAAAGATGGCAACAAAGCATTCTGTTAATATTACCTAGAATCCACTCTGTTCCTTTGGCTATTTTAGTATCAGTAAATAACTCTCAACGTTTTCTGACCTAAGCAGTTCCATTTGAGAAGCTTCCCAGGCTAGATGTTTCTAAAATGTTACCAAATGATTAAACACAAATCCTCAAGTGAAGAGAGCAGGTTTTATTAAATATCCCAGAGCAGTGCTTTCTGCCCACACTTATGCCCATGTCTGGCTGCTGGCTGATAAACGCCTTGGCTTTAAGATATTACTTATTAGCATGCCTGTATATTTCTACCTCACACAGTCATCCAAGGGTGATTGCTATCTGTTAATTGAATTCCATGCCAGCAACTGTGTCTTTGTGTGCCTGCCATTATAATTTTGAGGATTGTGACTTCATTTCCTATTTACAAGTTGCAGTGATGAAAAAGTGTGTTTATTTATATATAAATAAACTCAACATTTTTGTTGCTATATGGCAGGAGGTGGGTGGAAGTCACGTGTGGAATGCATTGGTGGGTCCTTCCTTTTTCTCTTTCTTTATAAAGGCATTCTGCTTTCCACCTGAAACAGAGCTGGTGTGATGGAATATATCTCCAGTGATAGAAGAGGGGGTCAGGGGAACAGAATGAGAATCTTATGTTTAGAGCAGAGCAAGCTGAGACTGTAGAATCGCTTGGGTTGGTGCCTTCCAAGCAGTGTACTCTGTGGTGCAGCCTTGCTGCAGTAATGATTGTCATTCCTACTATATTTTAATCAAGCATCATTGCCTTCATCAGAGTGGTTTATGCAATGTTTCACCCATTGTTTTAGATGTGAAAATGTGATGTGTACATTGCTTGGCACTCCGAAGGCCACTCTGTGAGACTGAAGTGGGAGTGGGAGGAGAAGGAAGCCAGCAGAAGACACAGGATCCCAGTGATATTTCAGTGAAGACTGGTTGGTCTGAGTTCTGGCCCTGGATTTTAGCAGCAGGAACCTATGCCTCAGATAGCTTTTGCTGGCCTCCAAAGAGGAGCTGAAACTTTTGAGAAGACATTGATCCTTTTGAGTTTGGACAAGTCTGCTTCAGCAAACAAAAGAAACTCCTGAGCCAACTACTGGCTGCTGCTGCAGAAAAACTTGGTCTATAACCCCTTCCATAAACACACAGAGATCCACTTCATAATCCCTCTTGGCTTTCTTGCCCCTCAATATGTCTGTAGGAAAGTTGTTCAAAAATCCCAATCCCTGGAAGATCAGAAGCTGATTTCTCTGTTAGGATCCCCAACAAGTGTCTAGTAGAAAATTAAATGTAAAATAGCTTGGAAGGTGTTGTAGCCACCTCTTGCTAAGGGTCTGTGGAAAACCAGGGTGATCTCTTTTTGCCCAACCAATTAATGTTTGACAGAGAAAAGCAGTGAAGCCTACAGCCAAACAAGGTCTTGTTGCAGTGTGCTCTTTGGAGGTGGATTTCTTACTACCCACGTTACACTTGTGAACACACCTGCTGCGAGCACTCCCACTTCCAAATGTCTCCAAAGAGACCAAGCGGGTAATGAATTGAAGAATCCTGAACTGTTATGTCAGATACTAGCCAAACACTGTTTATTTAGTATGAAATGCTATGAAAGCATTTCCTTTTAATAAAACTCTTAACATTTCCCGGTACTTGTCTACATGAGTCTTCTTCATCACTGTTTTGCTTCACCTTTTCCCATAATCAGAATGTAGTGAGACACATGTCAACTAATATAAATACCCAGGAAGTTACAATATGTTTTGTGAACTGGAAATAAAAGATTTGGGATCAAATTGGTTTGATCATCCTGAGAAATCTTTATCCAAATGATGTTAGTGTAGTCCAACCTGTCTTCAGTTTAAGATAGTTTCTATTTAGTCTGGTTTTATTAGGACATTATCAATATGCAGGATGCATATTGCTATAAATTAGCTTTAGGATATTTTAACTGTAGGAAATTGTATACATTATATTCATCACTGATTCAGCTAACCCAAAAAATCTGGCTTCAAGTAGCTTCTCTTTGTGCTACAAATTCTCTATAAATTCTATTTAAAATATGAAATACAGTGACTGTTTTCAAAGCAACTTCCAAGGACAAATTGTTTGCAGGGTAATAGATGGAACAAAAGTTGTCATCTATTACTGAGACCACTCAATAATTTTTAGATTTATTTTGGCTGCTTATAACTTGGGAAAACTTTATTCACTTAAAAAGTTGGGGGTTTTGGGGGGTTTTTTGTTTGTTTGTTTTTGTTTGGGTTTTTTTTTTTTAGATTGGATGCAATCCTCATAGCAGTTATGAATTCTGTTGAAATTAAGTTTCTAGAATTTTCTTGTTTTCTTAAAATATGGGAAAGCCTTGTGCATGCAGAAGGGTCGATAAACACCTAACAGTTTAAGCCCAAATTTATTGAAGCCTTCTAATAACCAAGTTGGTCAATGTCAGAATTAACAGGATTGAAATGTTCCAAGGACATTGTGCAGGGGATTTCATAATATTTAACTCATGAATAGTAAATATAAATAATATATGCTCTGAAATGAAAAGAAATTAAATCAGGCCTACAATGAAACAACTAGCAGTGAGAAGAACTTTCTTCAGATTTTGAATTGCTCACATTTTTTTTCTGTCAAAAATATCAGCACAAACAAAATGTTCCTATGAAGTATTTCAACTCTGACAAAGCAGCTTTTCCTGGTGGAAGATATTCTGGTCAGGAAAGCCCTTCAACACAATTACTTCAGGCCGTTTTTGATTACATGAGAACACAGTGCTCTTCCAAATGTCTCAAATGCAAAATTAGTCCTGCTTGGTGTATGGCTCCAGCCAGAGAGGTGAATTGGTGCAGAGCGTTCTCTCTCTGCAAGCTCTTGCTGTTGGAGTGGGAAAATAAGAAACATGCTCACTGAGCCAGGTCAGTTGCTTAGGTGACCAAATCCAGGAAAAACTCCTTGCCTGGGAAACATTATAAATTTGCCTTGGTCTGATTCCAAGGCTTGGCTGGAGCCTTGGTCAGAGCCTTGGCCTGTGACACAGCATGGGACATGCACCCATGGCAGCCGAAGGCAGCTGGGGGACAACTGGAGCATGGCTAGTGGAGGCCATGATATAAGGCACATGTGCATAATTGGGAGTTGAAATACGATTGCACCTTACCTCTGATGCTCCATAAATTTGAGTGCTTGCCTTTGCAAGGCTAATATTTTTTGAATCTGTTATTTTTGTTGTATAACTGTATATAGTACATAATTACTCATAATACATTACTGCACATGCAACTCTGCAGACAATGTTTAGACATTAAATCTTAGCTCAGTGATTGAATAGAGGGTACAGTAAAAATAAATATCCATGTATTTTGTAAATGTTTGCATAATGAGCTATTTAAATGCAAGAGATTCTAACATATGTAAACAATTGGAAATACTCTATGTGTAAGTCTAAAGTGGATGTAAAAATATACACAACCTCCTTTAAAATCATATGATTTAGTAGTCAGACAGCATATTTTTTAAGATTTTGTATGTAACTTGCAGATTATAAGCACCCATTGTATTAAAAATGCATTGCTTGGTACAATTAGTCAGTAAACTGTATGACTGAAAGCTTTGGATGACAAGGACAGTGTAGTAAATGGACATTAGTGACTGTCCAGTTACAATGAAAGCTCTTTGTGGTCTGCAGACTTAAGATATCCAGAGGGTTACAGGACTCAGGGTAATCAATCCCAGTGCAACAAGTAACAGAGGACATAATTTCTCTCTTGTTAAAAAGCTGTCATGTAATGTGCTGTGGAACTTCTCCCACAAAACTTTCTCGCAGCTCACTGTACAGCTGTCCGTGCCATGGGAACAGAGAGGCTACCTCCACCTCCACTGCTTGCTTTTCTGGTCTTGGTCCAGTCTGAGACTTCTGAACCAGTGTGCCGAAGTGGCACCTTGAAGAGGCCCCACAACCTTAACCACAGTGTAACGTGACTCAGCACGGTTTTTGCAAAGGAAGTGTAGCAGTGGAGGATGGAGAGAACAAAATTACTTTCAAAGTGAAAGCTTTTTTTTGTGTTAATAACCAGTCTGAGCTAGCTGTCAAGGAGAGAAACAATGAACATTGTACTTGGTAGCTAGGCTGCCTTCTGACTAATTACTGTTCCTGAAGAAAGGACTTGTGCTCTCTGCCTCTGCACTAAGGACCAAGGCAGCTAGATCATACCCACAGTCACACCTCTGCGCTCACACCTGATTAAAGAAAGTGAGTAGTGGATTGTTGCTGCCATCTCCCTCAGGCTTCATGACTCAAAGCCACACTGCTACAAGATGCATCCCATCACCTGTAGAGCACTACATGTCCCTCTGGTGTAGGTGTAAGGGACGGTCTGAAGATCCTTCATCTGCCTCATGACCATCTCGAGGACAGAGGCTGAGACCCCGAATTAGAGAGCCCCTCCTCAACACTGTGCCCAGCCTGGTCAAAGGTGGATGCTTGCCAAGGATTGTTCACAGGCTGTGTGGAAGAGTTTCTGGCCTGGTCAAGGGTGGATGCGTGCCAAGGATTGTTCTCAGGTGCAGGTGTGCTGGTGTCATGGTACCCTGGTCTGAATGGACACTGATCGATACGCTACGCCTGCTGCTTGAGAAGAAAGAGCAACTTTTAGCACAAAAGTTCCCACCTGTTGGCCAAAAGCCACTCGCTTCGAAAAAGAGTATAAAAAGAGACTTTGGGATGGTGGTCCCTTGAGATCTCCCCATGGAAGGAAGACGTGTGAGGACCTCGTCTCATCCATTGGTAGCTATTACGGCCCCCCTTCTCTCTTTTTCATCTCTCTCTCTCCTTTATCTCTCTCCCTCTCTATATTGCATAACCTGTTGTTGGCACTCAATGAAGTGCCTTGTTGCTGTGAGTAAAAGTCCAGTCCCTTGCTATTGTGTCTTTTGTACCCTGAGATCAAACGAACCCATCAGGAATCCCACCTGAGTGGATTGTGGCAGTAGGGGATGAGTAGAACATCCCCTGCTTTGGGAGACACAGCCCTGTTGCCAGGCGGTGCTTCTGCTGCCTCTGCCATGATTCTTGGCCACCATCAGTGCCCTAAACAACTTCTATTGCAACAACAGAAACCTGGGAGCTTCTTAACATGATGAACTCTTGGTTCCTGAGCAGTAAATAAATGTTTGAGTCACTGAGGAGCTAATTTAAGATAGTCCACAATAACGGGGTGTGGCAAATAATTGGCGGACTGAAGAAATGGAAGATAATACGAGATGCCTGGGTGTGGGTGTTTATGTGAGGCATAGGGAGCAGTTTTTGACTCAGAGGCTAAGTTATCTGGGCCAGATTTAAGGCTATGGAAACTTCAGTATGAGTTTTGGGGAGGGAAGAAGTCAATTTCATTCTGTTCTATGGGACATTTAGTTTCAACATTAAACTCAAACACATTTTCATTAGTAATGCTCACAGTCCTCAGGCAGCTCTGAATTTTTAAAACCTCCCTTTCAAACTCCTACATTGCATTCCAAAGAGGTTGTGTCCAACTCATGACAAGCCCTGCACAAAAAAAGTATTTTCTGCACAGGCATTCCACATGTCTGGAGGCAGAAAAAAGGGGTTTCTGAAATGCCACACACAAGAAAGCCATTTGGGCTGTGGGGGAGAATCTCTCAGTGTGCAAACCACAATCACAGTCATATTTCTTAAACCTTCCAACAATCAACCCACAAAGCTAACACTCCTCAGAAATGCGTTTCAGAGGTTTTCTACTCACCTGGAATAAAGATAACATTTACACTGCTCTTTCTCATTGAGCAGCTATTCTTAAAATCAAGATGTGCTCTTGACTAACCTATTTCCAAAGGAAACTTGAAGAGCTAAAACCCATACCTTCTGCAGACCAAGGAAAAAGGACAGTCATTATTCCACTCCTTTCTCAGTCTCCATAATATGAAATGTTATTATTTTTAAAAATTATCATTAAAATAAATTTTAATTAATATAAGGTAATATTACAGAGAAAGAAATCTACCTTTTCTTTTCTCCATCCTCCAAAAAAGGCTCTGAAATGAAATTGTTCTATTAGAGGAAAGCATCCCAGATCTTCATCACAAATATACGAGCAGGAAGCACTTTTGACAAAGCCTGCATAACAAAAAAATTCCCATTCCATATATCAGACTCTTTTCCAGTCTTCTCTCTCACTGTCCTTACTTGTATGACTAGTATCTGCCAAGAGGCTGAGGTAGACTCAGCCTATGTCTGAATGTGTGGAAGATATGTGTCCTAACAAAGGATAGTTGAAACTCAAGGGCTCTCAGGCATCTCCCATCCATGTTCTTCTCATGTGCTCCACCACAGCACTACACTTACAAGAACTTGCAGGTGTGTAGCTGAACATGTGCACTCATGGTACACAGCACAAGAAAGTTAAAAATTCTGAGCAAACAAAGTCCCTCTCATCCCACAGATTTCTTCCAAAGTACTGCTCCCCAGAAATATACATGAGAGATTAAGCTATTGCTGTCATTTGCACCTTCACCATCACCACTGAGACTTTAAAATCATTCAACAAACTTTGTCTCTGGGTGGAGCCATGTTCATCTCCACAGGATGGACACAGAAAATGGACACTGACATGCCTGAATCTTGGGGGGCTGGCTTCAAGCAAGTATGTGTCTTCATGTTTGTGAAGACAATTTTGAGAGAGGCTAAAAGCAATCAGACATAGCTTCTTGTTCAGCAGGTAGGGACAGGCACCTTGCATGTCGAGTCTGCGGAAGGAAAGGTAGTGCATTTTAGAGGCCAATGATCTGGGTCTGCACTAGCAGCCCTTTATACTCCAGCAATGAAAGGTCTAAATGAGGCTGTATAATTATCTCCTCACGATGTAAAATGAAATGTGCATTCCCTTGGTGGATATCATTGATGAAAAGCCAGTTCGGGAAAAGGCTGAGATATACGGCAGGATCAATTTTATTTCTAATGGTTTTTAACATTTCATCTATACATTTAACAGGCCGAAGCAGGGGGAAATAAATATTATGTTAGTGACTGTGTCATGCAATGAGGCTTTGCTTTTCATTAAAAAAATAAAGGGAAAACAACCATCACCATTTTATGGCTATCACAATTTGTTTCACATACATTTTTCCAATATTGAGGTGTACTAAAATATTTAACTGGTAAATAAAAATACCTATAGACTTGTAAAGAGATCTTCAAATCTCCTGGACAAAGATTTGAAGAATGTGGGGTTATTTTATGTTAATTGTCTTGCAATACTTACATGAGTCAATATTAAAAAGATAGATACTTTTATATATAGAGTAACACATACAATTATCTCTTTATCTATGCATCACTTCCATATACCAAAAATGTACTAAAAATATTGATTTCAAACATTATTTTGCATTGCTCTGTTTCTTGTTTATTGTTATTAACAGTATTTTCCTCCACGTAGTCTATTTTGCTGATTTTATTACCACATGATGCAAGCTGAAATTACAAACCAAGACACAAATTTGGGTTCAGACATCAGTCCTAAATTTCCTCCCTACAGAGCAGTTTAGACTTCATGTTAAAAGAACTAGAAAGATAAAAGCTTAATTAATGCATTTTTTCTTTTTAGTATATGGAATACATGCACCAAGCTGGAGGAAAGAGTACAACATCTTTTATATGATAGCATATAACTTGATCTCTTAAATATGAGATATCAATACCATTAATGTCCAAATAAATAAATAAACCAAAAGGAAGTAGTAAGAACGGGTCAAAAGTTCAATCACATAGTTACCAAG
>WAAG01062960.1:6430-51944 GCA_013390105.1 Tichodroma muraria | reverse complement strand
TTATAGCCCTATCCTTGTTCTTCTACATAACTTCAGGCAAGCCACTTATATGACTTCCCTTAATTTTTTCCCTGTTGCCAAAGTGCTAACACAAAAAGAACACAGAAAGATGTGGCAAAGAATCCACAGTTAAAATGCCAAAACCTACCCCATAAAAAAATTAGTCAAGCTACCTAACAATGCACAAACAAATGAACTCTAGAAACGTCTACAGTTCTAACGTCTAAATTCTGAAAATTTGCAGAAGAGTCATTTGTGACCTAATGTACAGAGTCTTCAGCTGGATCTGCCAGCATAGACTCCTGCATGTCTGAGGAGTCACTTGTAAATCTCTGTTTGGAGCCTCATTGTCACTGCACTCTCCAGTCTTTGCATAATGAATCTCAGCTCTGAAACGGGGCACAACAAGCAGGCAGTCTACATGTCACTGATACCAAAGGTTTGGGTGCTGTCTGTATCTCCTGGCAGTGCTGAGTTTATTTTATCTGGTTTGCTTTAGAGGATTGGGAGAGACATAGATCAAAATGTTTTAGGGCGGCCAAAGTTTCTGGGAGAAGTTTGGATCATAATTAATATGAGGGGAAATGGAAAAAGTAATTTTTAAAAAATACTTGAGAGCTATTTATGGGTATCTTTAAACTTTATAAGTTGCCTTGGGGACAGCTAGCATTTCAGGTATGCTTTAACTTTTTATGGTGAAATACAGGCATTTTACTTGATACAGTTTGTTTAATGATGCCTTGAGCCTTTTAATTCTGTTTAACAATCTAAGCTTTGCTTCTAATCCATCAATAGATAGGTCAAACTTGTACCCATAATTTAAAGTTATGTTAATAAGATCTGTGACATGTCTTGCAACATTTTATTGATAATATGTAATGTATTATAAGTATCATGAGCTTGCAGAGCTGCTGTCACTCAGGAATTTAGTGTATAAGGTATTACATCTCCAAAGCACGCTGCTGCAGTGAAAAAAGGACTTTAAATAAATAGGCTGGCACAATTCTGCCTTCAAAGGGAGAGTCTATAAATTCACAAACAAGATTTACTGTGTAATTCAAGCCTGAATCAACACAGGACTTACACTGTGTAACTAAGAAGGGACACACCGTGTGGTAGGGTGTTTATAGTGGGGACAATATTGTAATGCAGAGGTTGTTTTTCAGGCACATCTTTTCTAATTACATTGACTGACACCTCCCACTTACAGTCACATACCCACACTGAGATTAACTGCAATCATTGCTACATGATAAATTTATTTAAGGAAAATATTGGGTGTTTATTTAATGCTTTTTAATGTAATTTAGCAGCTGGGAGAAAAAAATAAGATGGCAACAACATCATCACGTGACTTCATTAATTCTCCATGCAACATGGCAAAGCAGCTTCTGCACGTCTGTGAGGCCTTGGAGGTACAGTAGCTGCATCTGGATTAGAATGAACATCTGTAAATGTGCTAGCTTACTTATAGTTTATAGCCACATTTACTGATGTGAGTTTACTATGTCCTACAGATGATATTTTTCACTCCCCTGCTGTTTTTTGATGGTATGAAACCTTCCCAGGAAAGGGCAGATGGTACATTACTTAGGGAGCAATAAAACCCTGCAGAGACAGTCTTTGTGACATAATCTGGACATGTAATTCACTCAAGGAGTTGCTTCTTCTCCACCCAAAATTTAGCAAAACAATCTACTAAGAATCAGTTTGCTTTGTTCATCTATATATAGTAAAAATAGTTAAAATTACAAACAATGCAGGATATGTTTATCCAGTTAATTCCAGTTTTACAGGGGTTAGGACCTGCAAAAATATAACTCCCTCCAAAGAATTAATCCACGTCTGTGTTATGGCAGCAGTATTTGTTGTTGTTACATGATCAACAGAAGTCTTGGCTCATGTCACCCACTCTCAGAGCTGTCCCTGACTTTCAGAGGTCGCGATCATGTTACCTCTCATCTTCTCCTATATGAGTGAAGGAAAAGTGTTCTCTCCAGCTCCTTTGATCTCTGCCTACGGAGCTGTTGTTTGACAAGCAAGGGTGTATTAAGAATGTGATCTGCTAGCCACAGATACAGCAAAATCAAATGTTACACCCTGCAAGCTGGAGTTGCAATTCAGCATTCCTCTTTAAGACGAGAACAGAAACACACCACCCAGTGTTTAGGCAGGTGGAAGAAAAGGATGCATAGTGTGTCGTCCTTCAGAAATACTCCTTCAGTTTTCACTAGTGTAACTGGAAGATTTCTGACCTGGGTTGGTTTGGATAGCAACGCTACAGTTGCTTTCGTAAGAGGCAATGTTACAAATCATCACTACTAACTGAAAAGAAGGGATTATGGACAAGTGTTTGAAGTGGCCCCTTAAGGACTGCAGCTCCTAGGTCCTGCTGCCTGCTCAGCTCTGCATTTTAAGTCTTTGAACAAATAATTTTAACCCTTCTACACCTGAGACTACAAACCTGCGAAGCAATCATTCCCACAGGAGTGCTGAGTATAAATATGTATTTTTAAAGAGCTTTTTGATTTGCAGGCACAACTTACTCTAAAACAGAAGATATCTTCTGGCCAGGCTCATGGGCTGTGAGAGAGGAAGGAAAAGAGCTAATGCTGAACAACCAGCAAAGCCACTAGTGTCTGTAGTGCTGGGGACTCCTACAATTACAGTTTGCTCTTTCAATTAACCTCTCCAAACACACAGAGGGTGTCACACATCCTCACTGCTCTTTCTGTGCTCATGCTGTCCCAATGTGACCAGTGGTCTCACGTGAGAGCCTGGATACCTCAAGGTCACCCAGACAGCCCACAGTGAGGGCTAAAGCCCTTATGTTGTTTTGTGTGAAACAGGGATGGAAGCAGCCTGTGGGCTGTTAGGAGAGACTACTGGGACCTCGAGCTGCTTTCTTTACTGTGATATTTTTCTATTCAAACCTACTTTTTCTTCTCAGTTCATATTGCATGAGCGCTACCCTATCCAAGCAGATTTTGAAGAAGTGTACTTGAAGTGATGAGCTTGGCTGTGCTGCAGAGCAAGTGGGCCAAAGCCCTCTCTCTATCCCCTCTCATCTCCCCCTTTCACCACAGCATGAAAATGGGTTAACAGGCCCCCAAAACAGTGACTTCATCCATCTCACAGCTCCTCTCACCAAAGCCATGATGCTTGCTTAGTCTTTCTCCTCAGTCCTCCTCAGCCTAATTTCAACAGAAGAGCAACATATGCCATGTGAATCCAGGAATGCCTGGCTGCGTAGCCATGCTGAAGAGTTGGGATGGCATGGGATGGAAAGGGATGGAAAGCAGGGTACCCAGGCAGCAAAGGTCTCCTCATTTTAGACAGAAGGATCTTGATTCATACAATCAGACAAAAGCATAATCAACCCTGTTCTGCTTAATTGCAGTGGAAATGGTAAGGAGCTGTCAGTGCAGCAGCCAGGATAACTTAAAACTAAATATAACCTGCAGGAGGGGAAGAGAGGATGAGCCTTTGAAAACACTTTTCTGAAGTGAAACAGGAATCTAGGGAAGGTTTTCTCTTCTCCCCACTCTCCCAGTCTGTGCAGTGAAATGGGAGTTCCTGCCTTCCCTCTCAGATAGAAGTGCCACTCATGTCCTTGGGATGAACAGCTGGGACCATCCTGCTATCACCTCCCTGCGCTTCCTCACCGCTTCAAAATTAGCATCGCTGTGATGAGGCGGCAGCGGAAGAAATGCTCCCCCACTGCTTGCCGCGGCGTTCAGAGCCGATCACTAAAGCGGCGCCTGCCTCGGGAGCCGGGGAGTTTGCAGCGGCTCGGGGCCGGGGCTGCTGTGCGAGCGGGCGGCTTCCACGCAGCGGAGAGCTCGGGCTGCTGCCGGCACCGCCTCCCGTCTGCCCGGGCTGGCTCCGCTCGCTGCGGAGCAGCCGGAGAGGCACAAGTGACTCTGCAGTCAGAAATAGCAGAGCCGGTCTGAGGCTCTGAGGAAGATGATTCAGTGAGATATTTTGGTTGCATTTTTACGAAAGCAGCAAAGACTATCTAGAGAAGTTATTTTTAGCGGGTTGAGCCCCATGATACTCATCAGTAGGCACACGCGCTGCCAGTGCAGGAAACGTGTAGAGTAAAACCACCCTGAGGGCGCATCCAGACTAGGTGGTAAGTGCAAGTGAGAGAAGAGCTTCCTCTAAATTCTGAGCTCCAGAAACTTCATGGAACAAATTTCACGAAGAGACCTCAGCAACACGAAAAGTCCATTCAGCCTTTCCTGGCTCATCCTGATAAATGTTTCGTTTCTGGTTTAACAGCAAATTGAAATTGATTAAGCCAGCATCGATATTGTCCTACAAGGTACAGAGAAGCTAAACTCATTTGGGATAAATCCCAAGAAAGAGCAACATTCATGCACGCAAACAGACACACACCATTTAAAATAGATTCATCTGGGATGCATAAAACCTGAAAAACATTCATTAGGACTGGAAAAGGAAGAGCTATTAATCAGCTCTAGGCTTCTTTTTACTCAGTGGAAAAAAACTTCAGTCAGATAATTTTTTAAACACACATAAACTCTTAAAATTCTCATTGGAAGAATTAGCCAGCTAACTTGCTGTAAATATGAGGAGGTGGGGAAAAAAAACAAATAAAAGGGGTTTGGGGCCAGATTATTTTTATTTTTTAATTTACATTCAACAGGAGAAAGATTTATGCATGAGATGCAAATTGCTGTGCGTTATTTACACATCTGAAGAAAAACAAATCTTGAATGTAAATGCTTAGAGGGCATATTTTTAAATATGAAAATGGTAACATTATAATAATGTTTATAACTCCCACACTCTTTAAAGGAGATTAAATTGGGGAAAAATGAGCCCTTTTATTTAAATTATAACGTCCTCGCTAAATATTAGGGCAGAAATCAAATACAAACATCTGTGTGTTTCCAGTCTTGAGAGTCTTTTAGAACAATTTGTTCACCTTGCAGTTGGTCTTATCCAGAATATCCCAGTGGGTTAGCAACTGGAGAGGGCAACAGCCAATTACAGCATTTCTGTTTCCATCGTGAAATGCTATGCATGTCTTCAGACAATTAAGAAACAGAAGTACCATTTAAAAACAAGTCCACTCCATAAGCAGGCCAGATTGGATAGTAGGATATATATGACCTGTAGCTAAACACTCTCCTTAGAAAGAAGTGAACAGGACTGAGGTCTGCAATGAATGAGAAAACAAAGCGAAAAAAACAGGAAGAAAACAAGAATGCAAAAAAGATAAGATAAGGGCAAGTGATGACACCTAGAAGACACAGCATTGCTTAGCTGATCCATATCACTGAACCGTGCATTTTCCAGTTCTCTTTGGAAAATTTAAAGGACTTCTATTGTACTAGCACTGGTCAATCTTTCATGTATTCATTTCTGGAGGCAAAAAAATATTATGCATATTTTTACCAAGAGAAAATCAAGGTAATGAGACCTGAGTTATCAAATCCATATGTGCTTGACTCCTGTCAGCTTCTAAAACCTTTGATTGTCTGCGATGCACACTCATTAAAAAGCAAAGAGGTTTGTGTGTCTTCATGTCCTTGACACTTTTGAAAAAGCGACTCGTGATGTTGCCAACCTGAGGGGCTCAAAAGTTGAGAGGCTAGACTGCATAAGCTGAAAAATAACCATGGAATTTCCACTTTAGCTTGCTTTTTGGCTTTGTGAGAGCTGGATGGAGGTTGTTCTTTTCCTTGTGAGCTGGACCTTAGAGTCACCTTTCCTTCTTCAGAGCACATCTCACCAGTGTGGACGCTAGCATAAGACTGAGTACACTAAAACAAGTTCTCTTGTGACACAGAGGAGTGACTGCCCATAGCAACCACTCTCAGGTAACTCTGCCCACTGCAGAAAGAAATCAGCACAAGTCTAGACTGTGTCCTGCAGGAGAAGGAGCCTTGCAAGCACATGTTTTGTTTGGTTTCCCAAACTGAACAAAAACTTCCGTTTAGATCACCAAAAATTTAGAAGAGGGCTTGGAAAAGGAATGAGAGACATTCCCTATCCTATTTCCTATTAAATCAGGTGAGGGAATTTCTAGTGTGATTAAGAGTGGTCAAAATAAAGGAAAGCAAACCATTAGTCATGACCACTCACTTTTTGAATGTCAATTCATAAACACATTAAAACTAAGTGAGAAGGCACCCACATTTGCAGCCAAAGATGTGGAGGAGGGTTTTGTGGTTGTGGTTTTTATGGCTATCCACATGGCTAATCCACATCATGTTTTTGTTGATCTTTTAATATTTATGTCCAGATGCCACTGTAAGCTTCCAGATGTTTTTGCACAGACATCAAAAATGTTTGCATAGCAATTACAAAAAGAAAGTTTGAGGCATTTTCAAAGGCCTGAGAATAAAAAAAGACGAAGTGGCTTTTGTTGCTAAAATATTTAATTTTCTCTTTTTCTTTTCTAATTTTAATTTATTATTACTATTATCTGTTATTGTTATTAATATTATTGCTTTATAGACTATTTGTCAGCCTACTAACCAATCACTCTACAATCCATCCACTCTAAGTGTCCTATTTAGGTGCTGCCTTCAAAAATTTTAAGTTTCTGTTGTCAGGTGACTCCTAGATTTTCTAGCAAGAAATTTAATTATTTCTACATTTATTTCTATTATTTACAAATAATTAAATACCTTCACAGGTGAGAGTGATCTATCCATATAAGTTAATCACCAATTCACTCTTCACTCTCTTCCTGAGGTTTAAGCCACAAATATTCCTGTGCAAAAGAGAAGAGACTGAAGGAGCAGGATCTAGTATGTGCCTGCTGGCCTTTTGGGTTCACTCCTGAAGCAGTGGGCTCTGCTTTCCTGCCTGGTGTCACAGCACAGTCCTTCAGGAAGCTTCACAGACACCCCTGGGGAAGGAGGTGGAAGTGAGCTGCCTGTCCCTCCCTGCTTTCACTGCACCACAGCTCTGGCTCACAGAAAGACCTTGCTGCCCCAGAGCACTTGCTTCCAATAATATATATGCAACTAAAACAGAGCCATCATAGTGCATTCAGCCTAATTAGGAAATTATCTAACACTTGCAAGTGTCTGCAGGGAAAGGACTCCTAGAAAGTCAGTACTGGGCTGCAGACAGGGATCCTAGATGAGATACAGACTGTAGGAGTGGGAGTTAGGTGGGCTTAAACTCTTCAAGTTATATGTTCTGGAAATTATAAAGCAACTTCATGTTTGCCTGTATTATGTTGGGAAAAAAAGCCCAAACACCTAAAAGCAAATGTAATCCTAGTGCCAAGTGTGGAGGAAAAGAAATGAAACATACCTTAATGCTGGTAATTATATCATATGCAAGAACAGCACAGTGAAAAAAGACCTGTGGTCCTCTAGAGTGAGAAAATATCACAGAAGGTGATTTTTTTAGCACTGATGCTCAAAGTGGCAGTCCAGCTGCCAAGTTCAGTGGCTTCTGTGAGAGAAAACAGGCAGTCTTGTTCTTTATGAGCTGAGTGTTTGCTGCAGCGCATATTTTGATCCCAAAAATAGTCAACAAGAGTTTTGCCAGTGGGTTCAATGGGGCAAAGATTTTACCTTTGGCCAGCAGAAGCAGCAGCTTCAGCCAGCCACACTGCTCTTGTGAACTGGTGTGTCCCTGGATTTGCCCACAGAGCTTCGCAGAGACAGAGGAGGGTGGCAAACACATCTGCATGAGTTATATTTCTATTGAGTCAGCTGCAAGTAAAACATACCATATTGTACTTAGGGAAGGATTTTTCATTGAGAAACAAATATTAAAGTGTGTGAGGGTTTGTTAATATTTTCTGTTAATTGACTAAGGATTGAAAGTATATATCTACATTCCAGACAGCAGTGTGAGGTGGAGATAGCCAACCACTCTAAACTGGCTTAGATACCAGGAGAAATATGTCTGCAGCAGCATTACTTCAAACTCCTACTCAGTGAGAGCTAGCTCAGGCATCTCTCTTGGTTACCTTGTAACCTGTACTATATTCTGATGCTATGACATGGAGAGAAATTTCAGAAAGCAAACAGCTGGGAAACCATAAGATAAATTTTAAGTTATTTTTCAGAAAAATATATCAGAACTTGCTAGAGAAATTATTTCCTATACATAGCTTTCCTAGTCTCAGTTCACCTCTCTAGCTCAAAAATTATGTTAAAAAGAAAAAGAAAAAGGATTAATTACTCTGATTAACATCAGGAAATCCATGCAGACATTAGGAAGCACTGCTACTATCAAATGTCTTCTTAAGTCCATAAAACCAAGCACAAAGACCTCTAAATGCAATCTGCAACCTTTAAAAGGCAAAACAAAACTAAACCACATCTGAAAACTACGGGTTGGGTGTTCAGCTGTTGAGAAACTCTGTGCTTTCCTTGAGTCCAGTGAAGCAAAGTTCCCACACATCAACTACAAAAAGCTATAATGAGTTGCACTAGTTATGGTATTCACTGAAATAAAGGAAACTCCTCACAAGTCTTCCTGGAACTGGTGATTCTCTGGAAATTCAGGTGTCTTACCTAAATGATCCACCCCCAAAATTTATGGACTTCATCTTACAAACACAGCCAGCCCTGGAATCTGCACTTACTGTAGCTATTGCCAACACTGACCGTGAAACTCCATTTTATGATTCTCAGCAGCAGAACAAACTATTCACCTTTTGTTGCTTGGCATTTACTAATGATTCATCCAGAGTTAAGAGAATATTTTTTTTCCCACAGCACTGGCTTGAAGCATTTTTGTCTCTGTTTATTACAATTATTTCTTTATCTTCCCTTGTAACATCAGGCTTTGATCATTGTCAGGGACTGATTAATGAGCAAGATGGACATGAGATGTCCTCTGGGAAGGCAATTCTTATGATTCATTTACAGTGGTGACATCTGTTTGCATGCTACTTTAAGAGCCCATTTCATCATACAGTAGTGGCCAAGAGGCATGTCCTTGGAAATCTATATTTGTCATATGGGAAGCAAGACAAAACTTTACCTAGTCAGACTGCCAAGGGAAGTGATAGAGTTTAATCATGAACAAGGTGGTACAGCTGGGTAGACAGTTGGACTCGATGATCTTAAAGGTCTTTTAAACTTTGACAAATGTATGATTCTTTTTATGACTACTCTGTCTGCTTTGGTCTTGCCCAGTGCTCCCAACTAGTCATGGCAAACAGTTTGACCAAGGCTCAAAAGGAAGGGCATATGCACATGCTGAAAGCCTAAAAACTCATATGGGTGGTTCATTTAGTAATGTTTCCTTCCTTTGTTTCATAGTGTTTCTGATAAAAAATGGTGTTTAGCGATGAGAAATAAGTTTCACTAACAACAGTAACCACAACATCAAAATGACTGAAGCTCCTTTAAATAAAGGACACCGAGGATGTGTGGGCTCATCTGTAGCTGTGCACCAAAATTACCCCAGTTCTTCCCTCACTTTGCCACTTCTAGTCAGGCAGGAGGTCATAAAGGAGGCCAAGGTGTACATGGTCTGGTAGGATAAAGCTGCCTGAAGAGTCCCATGAAAGAAGGGAGCCACATCTCTAGGCTGCAGTTGATAATCATGTCTCTTTTGATCAGGAGTCTGTCCTGGCTGAATCACAGCATCAGAGAGTTCTGCGCCATGATCCTCAGGAGTTTTTCAGCTACATCAAGCCCAGGCAGTACAGCTCAGGAGAGGGACCACAGTAGGGTCCTGTGTCAACACCGGAGGTGTAGCCCAGGCTATGGAAGCTCAAGGGGGAAAGGGCTGTGCAGCCCTCTGTTACAGCCCGGATTGGTTTATCTCTTATTTTCTTATGGGTCTAAAAAGGCATTTTAAAACTTTCAAACAGGGAGGGAAAAAAAAAAAAAAGAAGAAAAAAAAGGGATAAAAAATAACTCTAATTGCAAATAGTGGCATAAAACCTGTGCTGTTCAGTCAGCCTTTTTCTACCACGTAGCAGCTTAACTGCCTGTTTTTAAAAACTATTGCCTTGCCCTGTTAGATTCAATATCTGTCACATGATTAATGTGCTGGTGTCTTATTAACTGCTGTGTTAGAGGAGCTTCTGTACTCACCACCACCCCCCTTCTCTCACCCCTTTTGTAAAAACCTCAGTGCAATCCAGCTGCTCTGACTGGAGGGTACTGCACCTTCCGACAAAACATCATAAAGAGCAAAGAATTACCATTTCCAAGTAATCCATCCCATAAATCAACCCTCACATTTTGTTCTAAGGATGGTGAGGGACTCTGTGAGTTCTCCGTGTGTTCACATTCACATGACTGTCTGTCTTCAGAAAAAAAAAACAGGGAATAAAAAGGGGGTGAGGGAGAAATCAGAAATGGCTAAATCATTCCAGCATCTGATTGATCTTATCTGGACCTCCCTGGCTGCAACAATAATTTGAGACTGTTGAAAATTGCCACCTTATCTGATTGGTGGTCTTACCAGCTATTTTATCGGGGCCCAGCTGGATGAGGAAAGCAGGACGTGGCACGACCTTGGTATCTCAGCGCCTGACCTCAATATCTAATCAGTCGGACGTCTCGCTGAGGCTGCCTCGGGATGCTGTGCATGTCCCCTCTGGCACCAATTCATTCAAAAGACGTTTGCTTCACGCTGGTGTTAGCCCCCAGCACACACACACCGAGCACATCCCAGCACATCACTGCCCTGCCTGATGATGCTGCAGCACCTGAGGTTTAAGATGCTTTTCTGTAAAGCTTTGGCAGCCTTTCTCCCAAAAAGCTTTGTTTGCAGGACTGCACACAGTCAGCAACATGTCAGCATCCTGCTGGCATGGCAGCCAAGGCAAATCAAGTCCTCCACGCTCATTTCATTGGCTCTGTGCAAGCTGAACAGTAACGTCCGTCAGTAGAGGGAATGTTACCGGCAGAGCGGCGCACCACAGACACTGCCACGCACGCTCTAATGGGGAGAAACTCAGTCCTGCTGCTTCAGACAGGAAGGTCTGAAGCAAATTGGAGGGAAAGGCTTTTACCCTAGCTCTAACAGGCATTAGTTGCATATCTGGAGAATTCATTCCACATCTCTGTGTTCAGACAAAGACAGAATTTCACTTGTAAAAACCCCGTCAAGGCAAGGTTACAGTGTCTGTTAGTCCCAGGGCTTTCCTTAAGTGCTGAAGAGGAGAAAACCCCCTTCCATTCCATTGGTGATGAAAGGTGTCTGCACAGCACTTGTGGTCCTCTACCCAAAGGAACAGGAAGTGGAACCATATCCAGACCTTCACCAGCCTTTCTCTTCCTTTTCGCCTTCACTTTTCTCCTTGCTGTGTCTGCAGGAGCGCCTCCACCCTGACAAGATCCTGCAGTAAGATCTATTCTTTGGGGCAGGTCCCTGGGACAGGGTCACCTCCTGTCCTGGCTTCTTGATCTTCCACAGTGGTGGATGCTGCTTGAGGAATTACCTCTCAAAACGGCAGTCATTACTCTGTGCTGCCCTGTTCAACAGGCACAGTATGAACAGCATGTTGGGGGAAAACTCTGGGCTTGACCCTCCTGAGGTATCATAGACCAGCAAGGGAAAAGGTTGCAAAAAGTGAAACCTGGTGCACAGAGAAATTAGCCATCCAAGGAAGATCAAAGTGCTCTAGCAGTTCATTTCTAAAAAAGATTTATAGTTTCTCCTTCAATTTATGGCTTTTAATTTCTTTATATGTGTACAATTATTATGCAGATTTTTTTAAAGATTGAAACTAGAAAGATTTTGATTCTCTTAAGCCTTTGGTATGACCCTAATTTCTTTCATTTCTCCTGGAAATTACTATGGGTTTCTTTGTTCCTGTGCCATTTAACTGAATTTAATGTAGAATTTCTCATAAAACAGCGACTTCCTTCCCAATTAGCTCTATCCATCACCTCTGCTGCATGTGGTGACTGCTGACAGGAGTCTTGGACATGCTCTTTTCACACCAGTACCATGCACAAACCCTGGTGTTTCTGCACACAGGAAGTGTGAGAAAAAGGTGTCCATTTTATACTGAAAGAAGTCTCTCACAAGTTCTTGCTCTGGCGGTAAATTTTCCTGTGCAGTGAATAGGGATTATAGTAGGGGAGTCCATGGGGATTATAGTAGGGGAGTCCATAAGGCAAAATAATGAAGCAGTGTATTCTTTGACCAAGTCTTGGTTTGCTGGTGCTGTTCCAAAGTGCCAGAACATTGAAATCCATTTTGTCTGTGGCTATCTTGGAATTTAAAGTTCAGAGACCTATGTAAGTCTTTGCAGGAGGTGCAAAGTTTATTTTCATTGCTGCTATAATTTTCTCCCTTGTCTGAAGAAGAAGCAGAAGCAGAATAATAATAAGAAGATGATAAGAATTTCCTATATATTTTTGTTCCATTTGGGCTTTACTTCCACAGTGGCTGAGTAGAGTCATAGGGTTTGCTGTCTCCTAAAGCCAGATTCAAATGCCTTTAAGGTAGAGCAGTTGCAAAATAATTATTACTTTATTTTGACAAAGAATATTTAGTGTGTTTGGAGTCTGATTGTCTACTAAAAGAAGCAGAGTGTGACAATACTTGTGGCTTGCAATGGCAATCTTATCAAGCAGGGCTGCCCGCTGTCCCCCGACTGCGCATGGACCATAACCCTGGACAACATTCCTGCACTCGTGAGGACATTGCAGCAAATTCCAGTCCAAATAAAGCTACAGAACAGATAAACAATTCCACCTCAACACACACAGATGCTTATGCGCAAAAATGCCCCCATATCAGGACCTAGATAATAAACCTGAGGATGCAGCCAAGACCATCTTACTTGATTGACAATACATAACAGATTGCCTTAGTGTATTCTTTAGGAGAAGCAAAACATACAATTAAATAAAACTTGTTATTAAAAGCAACCCCCTCCCCCCCTTGAAAATAGATGTCACACTCTGACTAGATAAATGTGATATTTCAGGTGGAAAATTGAATGGACTTAACAGGAGTAATATGAACAGTTGGTCTAGGAAGAGCTTATAGACTGTAAATATTGCTCACTGCTGATGCTAACACAATGATGAATGTATCAAAATATTAGTATCAAAAGATACTGCTGGAATAGATTTGCAATGTTGTGGAAAGCATGAAGGGAGGTAGCTGTCCTTCCCGTGGCTTTATATTAATCTGGGTACTGGCTGATAGCAGGGGCCATGAGCACTATAATTAGATTTTGGAAACGTATACAGGGAGGAGGAAATGGAATAATTAAGGTAAGCTATCAGATGCCTGTCCTCATCCTTTTTAAACAAGCCAGAAATATACCCTGCACTCGTTCAGCATGCAGTCTTCAAGGGGAAAGGTGTCAGACACTGTAATTGGTAGAACTTGAATGCTGCTGTACTGGTGTTCCTTTTTTGAGGAAACCTATTTTCCACACCAAAATTGATCCGGCAAGGTTGTTATCTCATAATGCACACCTAGAGAGGTACTATGAGACCTGAGGGTAAGAAATAGCAGGACACTTCACAGCCTCTGTGCTGCACCCTCTCTGGGGGAACTTGCTGCCGAGGCAACAGGCTACGAGGTGAAATTAGGTATAGGTATAGGTATAGGTATAGGTATAGGTATAGGTATAGGTATAGGTATAGGTATAGGTATAGGTATAGGTATAGGTATAGGTATAGGTATAGGTATAGAGTTTGGGATTTCCTTAAAAACGCATGGGTGAGGGATAAAAAGTGCTAATGGATCTGGCTGAGTCTGACAACAGAACCAGGTGAGCATTTCCTTCCCCTTCTGGGATGCTGGTATGTGAGAAAGCACCTGAAGGGCACACTGGTTTTTATTTAATTATCCTGCCCTCCATAAACAACAGAGAACAGCCAGGGAACCTCAACAAAAAAAGAGAATAATTTTGGTGTGGAAAATTATTTGACATTATTCTTTAATATTTAAAGGACACTGCCTGCTGGTTTGGAAATCCAGTGAATAATTTAATACTGTTTGACAAAATCTCTTTGGGTCAATTATTCAATAAGTGGACTAATATATTCTGACTAAAATAAAGCACATTGCATTTTGGCGGGCATATCTCATTACATCACATATTCCACGTCACATTGCATTGCAGAGGATGACAGCATAATGAAATGGGGCAACTTGAATTAGACAATGCAATCAGAATGATTTCCCCATATTTTTTTAAACCTTTCTGTTCCTGACTAAAAGAGAAATAACCACAGCAACAGATCTGATCAACTTATTTTTTAAAAAAAATCTTGTTGGAAACTGCCAGCAACTCTTGACCTCATTATAAGCCTAAGCATCTTATCTATACCAAACACTTTAATTTTAAAATAGCATCTTTAAAGCCCCAGGAGGAGAGACAGAGCATCTCTTGATGCTTGACAGCAATTCTCTAACACTGACATGGTCCAAAACAGATATTCTTATCAAATCGTTCTGAGGAAAGCAGCTGTAATATAGGATCTCAAGGGCAGTGGGGATACAATATAGGTTAGAAAAAGAAGGGCCCTTGGGATTTTGAGAGATATGTAGAAGGCTTCAGAGGCAACAGCTGTCTCACACCAGGGAGGCTTTTATAGATAAAATTGGAATGGAGGGTCCTGCTTATGTTTCCAATCACTAACAGGCATATCTCCCTCTCCTGTACTTCCACTTTTCATTCTTCCCCAAAATGCTCTGAAGAAACAGGTGGGACATTATTTCCAAAATCCCATATTGCTAGGTGTGGATGACATTTATTTTAGTAAAGCAAATTAAAAGTTGGAATTTTTATTTTGTGGGGAATTCTCAAATTCTTCAATATTCCTTTAACAGAATGAGGATAAAACCCCAAAACTTTCATACTTTTACTGTGAAACAGAATATTCCAAAAGCAATTCTATGGATTGCATGGATATCTATAGATAAAAAATGCATATTTTTTATAATTGTACTATGAATATCGCAATATGGTGTAAAACCTAAAGATGTCCTGTAGAGGACAAATACTCAACTTTGTGGGAGAGATCTAAGTATAACGTGATATTTACTTCATTAAAGTGAGATATTTCTGAAAAAGGCTTCCTTTTCTGCAGTCAGCATGTTCTGACCAAATCCCTTTACCAGCTCAAAATTGTAAGGACAAATATGCAAATATGCATATCTGAAGTTCCGAGTAAAATCAGAATAAAAATTGTTACAAAAATAAAAGGCAGCTGCTCCTCTGATCTCACAGCTGCATTCAGCAAAATCTACTACTTGGAAAGGCTAGGATGGCACTTGGCCTTACCCAGCAGCTGCTTTAGCAGAACAAAGGGCACGTCTAGGAATGAAGATGAATTTTCTTCTAAACATTTCCTTAGGGTGACTCAACAGGAATTTTTCTTACTATACTTATGAATGTGAGCAGAGATAAGGTCAGGATAAAACCCAGAGAAGTTTGTAAGATTAGTTGTGAGGAGTCCTTGGCTGTTTAATGCAGACCAGCACTAAAATGTCCCTGCACTGATGTGTGCCTTTGCCAGACTATCTGAACAATCTCTTCTCCAGACGTGTATTGGAACCTGTCTTCTTCAGGTCTCCAGCATGAGGCCGGAAGCTCTTCCTGCAGTCCCATTGCTCGAAACTGCTAAGGCCACAAGCAAATTGGCCTTCTCACATTCTTCAGGGTCATAACAAAAGAGGGTCAAAGACAATGCAAGAGGAAAAACGAAACTCAAACCAACCTTCAATGCCCAAACAAGCTGGGATGGGAAAATGGCCAGTCTTTTAGACTACTCCAATTTTCTTACCCATTTCTTTGTGGTTTGTGTTAGGGAACGCAGTACAGCACAGTGATGCTTCATGCTGGTCATTTTGAACGTCCAAAATTGTTTATCCCATTCTACTAATTGGGAAATGGAGGTAAAGGGAAAGCCATCAATCTAAGAGCTTAGAGGTTAGTGTCACAAACCTACACAGAGCTTGCAGCTTGAGCTGTTGGCAAGGTTTGAGGTTGGAGTGGCTGACATGAAGCCCTCAGATCTGCACTGACAGATGGCAATGCTTCCACAAACAAACTTCCACATTCCAGACACCCCCCCAAGGAGCTCCTTTGCAGCAAGGTAACTAGTAGCAAGCACTGATGAAAAGGTACAGCCTGAGTTCTCCTTCAGACTATTCAGTAATAAACATTAATATTGAAAACCCCATAACCACCTAAAAATGCATAACATCAAGGCCTCCTATCCTTGACTTTTATGCACATAACTTCACTCCGAGTCAGCCTCATTAAGCCTAGCTGAATAATTCGAATTCTCAAGTGTCTGGAGGGTTGAGAATTGAATAAACATAGCAGAAAGCTCACGCATCCTCCTTACATTTTCAAAACGTACTTCCAAAGAGAAGTTGCAAGAAATATATTAAAGACAATAGTTCAATAGGCTGAGATGAGAAAACTTACACTACCAGGAACCTTGCCTGATGTATGAGGGGTATTAAAGTATAGTTGAACTAATTTCTAACTTTTCTAAATTCTATCATGTCACACTGAAAGAAGACAGAAATTTGTTACACAGAGGGTTAAAATATACATGCATACATATACACCCACATACATATATATATATATACACCTTGAATGTCTCCTGTAGGCAGAGGCAGAAGGTGCTGTGTGGTCCCCCTGACGCATGGAAGGATAGAAGCTGGGGTGGTGTGGGTAAGTGGGTAAGGGATGCAGGACTGGGGGCTGGGGGAGCCTAGGGGACTTTTTCTGGCTTTGCAGTACTGTTCAGGGGCATTTTAGGCAGGCAAGAGAGCACAAGGATCGCTAGCTGCAGCACAAGAAAGCCTGAAACAGGATGGTCTGGGCTCTACCCCAACATGAATGCTCTGACATAGAAAGGAAAGCATTACCAAGAAATCAAAAAAGATATATGCAGAAAATGGTTTCAGAGCTTTTGGAAACCTCATAGGTACTGGATTATTTTAGAAACACAGACACTCTCCAACCATTTCATGCAGGCAGCAGAGTCTTTTTGTGAAGACAGGAGAACCAGAGGGAGAAGGAAGGGTCAGAATCAAAAATGAAAGTGGCCAGGTTAGATATCCAGATTGAGCTGTTTAAAATTCCAGCTATGGCTGATGGTGTTAGTTTTTAAAATGCACTTTTTAGGATTTATTACAACTGAAATCTCTGAAAGAAGACACAGAGATAAGGCCAATTTCAGTTTGAATTTCAGTGGTGCAGAGAAAGGCAGCAGTGACTACGTCCAGCGTCTTGGATAGCACAAGGAAATGGTCTCCCCAGTAATGTGTGCTTTAGACTCTCAACTTCCATTCCAGCTGCAGAACACCAGTTAGAAAGGGTTGCTGTCCTGACAAAGGGTATATCAGTTCCACAGAAAATTAGTAATTTTCTGTTTTTTTCTTCTGTATACCTGATTTTTTTTTTTTTTAATCATGAAATTCTCCATATAAAGAAGTGTTTTCTATATAAGTGAGTATTTTCTATATTCCTGATTTGGGAAAGTATCTTAGTGCTTTCTCAAATAACGGGTGGGTTTGAAGCACTCATTGAAGGGCTTTTCATAAATAGGGATCTTGTTTCTGAATAAGAAATGAAAGATGAAAGGGAGACCAAAACTATTTAGTGGATAAGGTTTAACACAGAATGATCTGCCAAAATGAGGGAATCACTTCCGTTTTTCACTGATGCACCAGCAGAATTTGGGCTCCAGGCTTACTGAAAACAAAACAAATGCTGCTCTATTTGAAAGTAGAGTTACACAGGAAAAAACCTTAGGAAGAAAAATTCCAATTAAAAAATATCTAGGAAAGATCAAAGAAATACTCATGGCTTAACTGACACCTGTAGCTCCTTCTCTAGTTACAAGGAAAGAAGGGTTATGTGAACAGGGACGTGCTCCCAGAGGCAGGAAATGTGGCATTTGACAGGTGCAAGACGCCAATAAATTAGGGGATATGTGGAACAGAAGGGGTCATCTCTTTCATTGAAAACTGTCAAGGTTCAGTCTGCAGAAGATCAGAAAGAGATACTTAAAAGTTAAAGATGAAAATGTGAAAATGTTTCTTTTTTTTATTTTTCCTTTTTTTTCAGGAGGAGGATAAGAAGGGGGAGGATATCAGTCAGAAAAGTAACTGAGTTGGAATGTAAATCAAAATTTGCATTCCAGTGCTATAAAAGTATGGTGGGACATTCTGTCTTTATGTTAATCATGCAAATTAGTTCAGGGCTGAATTCTGCTCTTACAACCAGAAATGTCTAGAATATAATATCACACATGTTCTGAACACCGTGGGTTTTATAGTCTGTTGGAATTATCTAAAAAGACCAACTCTCTTACTTGTGTTTAAATTCTACCATCTCTTCCACAGAGGAAGAAAAAATAGCCATCAGCTAGTGAATGTATGAAAAACTGACAGCAACAGCAGCACAAAGCTCAAACCTGATTCACAGCTGGCCAACAACCAGTGCTGCTGAGCATGGCGTTCAGAGCCCTGGCCAGGCTGGCGGCTGCCCTCTGTTCACCCTTGCTCTTGGTTTGAATCTGGTTTCTACTTGTGCTTCTGCTGTTCAAGTGAAGCCTTGTGGTGGTATAAGCAGATATACTTCATTGTCTCCTTTGCCGTAGGCAAGTGTGGCTGAGTGCAAGTGTATTCCCATTAAGCCATGGGCATTAACTGTGTATTACAAGTAGGGAACTAGGAAACTGCTGCACAGTCTCCAAATAGTTTTCTTTCTTTCCTCCCAACCTCCCCTTAGTAGGAATGGATTAAAAGTGCAGGCTCCTTGCTTTTCTCCTTCTAAAAAGGGGAGGAAATGGCAACTTGAAGCTGAGAGCAAGACTTACCCATAATATAAAACAGTGCACTGCCCCTGATGTGAAAGGAGCCACACTAATTTACATCCACAAAGACTGTGGCTCTCTAGCATACTGAGTACCCCATGCTAGTGCTGCACCAGGTATTTAGCCGAGGTACACAACTGTCCAGTGCTAACAGTACTGTGGGAAATTTGCTCTCAAAAAATAAAATAGAAGCAGGCATAGAAATGCCTTGTCTTTCATTATGTGGCTCTCACAGTGAAGACAAAACCAACATTCCCATCAATGTCCACAGGATCAGAATATGGTCCTCAGAGAATACTTCATATTTTTACATCCTTTCATGACTCAAACAAAATTTCCTTCCTGGGTTACAGCTCTGGTGTGTGATAGGAAATGAGTACTCTGTCACACCCTGATAATTAGTACATCACAGTCAGAGTGTAAAACCAGGCAGTAAAATGGCATTAAGTTTCTGGCAGAACTTTGAGCCACGTATAAACCATAAACAAGAAGACACAGACAAGACGTGGTTGTACTCCTCCCTTTCAGAGAGGCTGGTAATAGAAAGGTCATCGCCTCAGGATAAAAGAGAATACTGAAAATGAGCTCACGCTGCAGAGCAGTTACAGTGCCATTGCCCTGTTTCATATTCACACAGAAAAAATCTCAGCACAAGCAGCTTTGGCTGTGTGCCCTTCTTAGCACATAAGGAACTTCTTAACACTCTGGGAGCTGAAGGGATCACAGTGAGGTAACTATCACTGACCATATGTGATGGAGATGGAGAAGGAAGAGTCTGCTGTGAAATGCTGTGAAATGTGGTGGGGTTTTAAGGATTTTTCTAATGGAGATTTTAATTTCAGTTCTGAAAAAATAAATGCTATTTATTAAACACTGTTCTGAGAAAGAGAAAGGAGGGAAGGGAGGACATACAGCAAGAAAACACCATGCATGTAAAAACAAAGACCCTAGGCAGAAGTGAAGAAATGGAGACCCAGGTTTCTACCAATTGCAGCAGAAAACACATTTCTCACTGTCCACATCCATGAATCATTATCTAGAAAGAAAAGACAAAACTTTAAAAGACTAAATTAAAAAACAATTTAAGGACTCCAGATAGATTCATTAAACCAAATTGACACTCATATATTCAGAAGGAGAACATCATGTAGGTCTTTTCAAAGACTTTTTAAAAAAATGCCATGGAAATGAATTACTCAGTAATAGGAGTTGAAACCCACTGCAAACTGCTGATTTGAGTGCAGAAGATCAGCGAAAACTCAGATTAAATGGACGTGTAGTCTCTATCCCTTTCTGGTGAGCAGGTGTCCGCACCCCAAAAAAAACAGTGGGTAAACTGAGAAGCAATGAGGCTCTGACTCCCCCCTGCCAAGGACTCTGCTGTGACCGTTCACCCACACAGCAGCTGGAGAAAGGTTTGTTTGCCAAGAGGGCCCAGGAGAAAGTTTACAGCAAAAGTGCAATGGGAGCAATGCACCAGACTGCACTTGAGCATATATAGCTTCAGTGCCATGCTGCATTCCCCCAGTGGTAGCTCCAGTCCACAAGTTATTGCTAATATTAACTTTTTAGCTGAGTTTCCTAAGGAAATGAGGCTTAGGCAATCACTTTTTCTGGCTGGTTTCCCCAATAATTTTGAGCCTACTGGCTGATGTCAGCCAAGTGGAATAGATGGACAGACATTATGTTGCTATAAATTTTACAGAAACAGATGTTTGGAGAGGGGAAAGAGAGAGCAACCAAAATTTATTCCCTACTAAAGGAAAGGCTGCAGCATGAGTTCATCATTTAGGTATCAGAGGATCCACACAGAAGAGGTCCTCCTTTGGATGGAAAAGCTCTTCTGTAGATGCTTATGATACCAAAAATTCCATGGGCACTGACACTTTTAGAGACATCAGAGTCTGTTGGCCCAGGTAGAAGCCTGCAGGAGACCTGGCTTCATTGATTCCAAAGACTGCAGAAGCACTTGTGCCCTATCTAAGCACTGATTCATGCTGACTCACACTGGACATTTCCCATATGACGCTATGTCCTACGGCATTTCCTATTCTCTGAAGCCCTCCTTGCAAGAAGCCAAACCAAAGGATTTCCTTCAGATTACTGAGACAACCTTCCTTAAAAATTGGTTGATCATTCTCGTGCTTTTCAGCTCACCTTTCATTTTTTTTGATATCAGTCAATATCAAAATTGCAACGCATTATAACACTGATACCATCAGCAAGAACTTTCTAACATTCCCTTTGAATTCATTATCTACTTAGTGTAGGAATTACAGTGACCCATATCTGCTACATTGAATGGATAGTGCATGTCTCTGTGTATTTCCTGTGTATGTAACCCATTGCTACACCTACATCAATACTAAAGAAAAGCAGACCTGAGTATCTGCACTGGGTGCTGCCACAACACATCTGGTGGATTCCTTTGAGCTCACTTACACTTTCTCTCCTGAAGAGTTAAAATCCAACACGTGAGGGCAGACTTACAACACCAGTTTAGCAGCCCCCCTTTTCGAGAAAGTGTATGTTCCATTTAAACAAAACAAAACAAAACAAAAAAAGAGAGAGAAAAAAAACCTCATCAATGTCTTGACTAGCTCCTATTGAAAAATACATCTCTTTGAGAAATCCAGGACATTCCTCTTTGCATTAATTGACACCTTATTAGTGGAATGAATGTTGCCAGTCTTTTCTCAAGCTGCTTGGAGGTGAAGAGACTCTTTCTTTCCCTTTACCAAAAACAACAACAAAACATCCCAAGAGGGAAGAAAAGAGAAAAAAGGAAAGGGAGCTGCTGAGAGCCAGGCTACTTATTCATCTTTGAACATTGGTTTCCATGGGAATAAGTTTGGTTCTTTGTGGAGGCTGAACAACCCCATGCAGTCTAATGCTTCCAACATTACATTTGTGTGGTCAACTTTCCTTTGGCCTCCCCTTGTCCCCTTCCTCCTTATTCCTGCTCAGCAACAAGACTGGTGTGACAAAAATGAAGAAATCATTCAATAAATTGGGTGAATTGGGTTTGATTCATAGCCTGCTGAAGCCATTCTACTGCCACCAGTGAAACTTGGATGAAGCCCTCACAGCCTAAAGAACAGTGGCTTCCAGTCAGCCTGTCAAAACTATTACTCAGCCTTTGTCTGCCTCAACTTTGCTATTTTGATGGTTTCTGTCTCAGTTTTTATCTTTGTGTCTGGGTGTTTGGGTTTGGGGTTTTTTTTTTGTTTCTACAGCTCTTCATTGTTCCTTAGTTTTGACAGATTATGTAGAACATACAGATCTGGTCATATTAATGTTTAAAAGTGAATGATTACTTGTAGACCATGAAGGACACAAGTTCACCAACAAAAGCAAAAAGGATTAAATAAACTGAAGAGTGATTTGGGATGAAACCTCACTTAAATCATGAAATATTTTTCCTACAATAAACTCGAGAGAGAGTCACTCTCTTTACTTTGTTTTAAACCAAGGAGGTGAACAAAAGCAACATGACATTCATGTGAGAGAGGGAAGCAGATGAAGACTGGGTGATCTCAGTCTGGATGCAGTAGACGTTACAGAAAAACTCATGGACTGTGTATTCTGTTTGATCTGACTACAATAATTTCCTAGTCTTCTTGTAATCTATTTTGACATACTTTCTTTTTTAAAGAAACTGTTTATAAATACATTACTCAGAGGCTGCCATGCAATACATTTTCATACATTAATCCTCATCATTTTGCTAACTGTCATGATTTTTTTTCCTATTAAAGGAATAAAGGAAAAGCATGTTATCGCAAATCACTAATAAAATATTTAGCACTTCTTATTGCTCCACTTTAAAAACTTCTCCATCTTAAAAGCTTCTAGAGTCCAAAGTTTTTTTGAAAAAATGAACAAAAGAAAAATATATTAGAAATTCATGAAAGCCATTCACACACAGACTACCAGGACTACAGGAGTTTTCTTTTGTAAGGATATTTCTTCCTTACAAAAGATTTTGTATTTCCAGATTTTGAAATCTATTTTCTTTGCAAGACAGAGATGCTAATGGGTTTTCAATTTTTAAATCTAAGATTATGTCCAATTGCCTAATTTACTTTACCTACCCCTTAGAAAACTTAGCTGAAACTGCAGCATTTTATACAGCAAATCAGGATGAAAGCAGCTATTGAAGCACAGAGAAATTGATCAATCATTTGATTGTTGATTCACACATCAGTGAATGACAGGTAGAACCATTTTAGTCTTATCGTTCCTGTTAGGATGTTAGCAATTCAGGCCAATGAAGATCCATTGTGATAACGGAAATAATAAAGAAAGCTGGAGCTTAGACCATGCGCTAGCATTCATGGCAGTACATCTTCTCCCCTTATTCACAATCAGATTAAATAAGACAGTTGTTAGAAACCCACAAAAATAAAGCTGCCATAAAAACTACCTTCTATGGGTCCAGATTTCAATGGTGCGTGACCATTTCTGTTTTTCTCTTTAGTTTCAACTCAGCTTAGGCCTTTTCCCACATTCCCACTGCATTTCAGTCTAGGGCAGAAGAAAAGCAACTGTGTGAGATGTGTTTTCTTAACATATAGATATGTTTCAGGAAATCAAATACACCAGGTTATTCCTCCGAACAAAGAAAAAAGCAAAACTAACATTCAGAATTTGTCAAGTCTTACCTAAACCATTTCACACATACACACTAAAAAAGTGGGAGTGCACAGTATTACTGAAGCAAACTATCAAATGTCAGGAGAGTCAGTTTACCCAAAACTGACTAAGTTTAAGCAAAACATGAAAAAATAGCCTAACTTTAAAGAGTGGTGCAACTTCTCACTCTGAAGTACATCTGGCATGGAAATGTCTGTTGATATGCATCCTTTAAACCAGGAAGACCAAATTTTCATCGAACTATACTTCTAAGACAAAGTTAATTGACACCTTTGAGACATTTTAGCATACATAACTAAAATGCAGAGGATAACCACAAATTTAAAAGGCAATTCACACTTCTGTTATTCCTTGTCCTTCAACATATGACAATCCAAACCTGAGAAGCATGAACATTTTGTAGAGAGCCATCAACACGTTAGTTTCAGTTCAGCATAGACTGGTAGATTATAACAGGAGTTAATATGCTCTGGTATTGAAAAGCTATAAAAGCTAACTCAGACCCAGGACTTTCAGAACATGAATTTTGATGAGAAGCCATCATTGGAGACTGAAACAAAGTTAGAAGTCTAATAGAGAACATTTATTGATTTTTTTTGTGGGGCTATTAAGTTATCAGGAAAATATGTGTACAGCAAACATCAGATCTCTAGCAAAGCAAAACTGTTTTAGTCAGAGTTTCATTTACTTTCTAGAAACTTTCAATCTAAAAGAAAATTTTAAAAGAGTTGCCCAGCACAGCTGGAGACAGAAGACAATGTGTGCCTTTGCCCTGCTTCAAACACTGCCTTCCCAACGTTCCTTCAGAAGATCATGTGGGATGGAAACCTCTTATGAGGAAGGTTACAAGGAGGTAGAGCCACGACTTCCTAAAACAACCTGGATGGAAGGAGGAGCAGGTGAGTGTTCCTGGATTTAGACAGAGGCTATCTTTCCAGAAAGAGCAAAGAGGAGTTGGATGTATGTGGTGATACTTGTTCTTGGACTGCTACTTAGCAATGTGAGGGTTGGGGTGCTGCCCCAGAAGGGGAGACCTCCATGCGGCTCCCTATTCTGTAGCGTTGGACACAAACCACTAGAATCAATGGAGACAAAAAATACATGATTGTGCCTATCTTCACAGTCTTGCAGTTATCAAGCCGTGTTATCAGGGCCTTTACCTGGGTCTAGTCCATGGCTGAATGGGTAAGTCCTGTCACTGATTCACCATGGCAAAAGTGTCCTTTTGCAGTGAATAAATAAGACTATCTGTCAATGAGCTGGTTAAGCTTTATTCTTTTTCTCTTTTTATAAATAATTCCAGTTCCTAATGTGTCATGTAGAAGTCATAAATTGGGAAGGACAGAATCTCACACTCATTTTACAAAAGGACAAACACTATCTCCAAGGATCTAAAATACAGAAGAAACTCTGTAATTGGAAGCTTCTACTGCCTGTGCAAATTTATGTCACAGAGGAAAAGATTTGGACTCTCTACAAGTTAGAGTTAAAATTTTAATACTTAGAGTTTTTACTTTGATGATAGTGTCTTGATTCATCATATTTTCTCTCTGCAAATATCTTGTAAGCTAGAAATTTCTGCAAGCCTGTCAACTTTCTCAAATAAATATTTTTTTTTTAATCTTATTGATTTGTTTTCCGGAAGTATTTTCCCTTCTTCCTAATGTTTTATTTATCTAACAGTGTTCACATTTTTGTCTCTGGAAACCTTTTCAGTTGCTTTTTGTTGCTGTTTATTTGGGTTTTTTCCTTTTGTGTTTTTCTGCAGAAAAACAGCTTGCATTTCAATGGCAGTACTTTATACAGCTGAACATCCCAAAGTGCTTTACATTTAGTTACACCAATAGAAGAGATTGTAAGACAAATGTGGCCTTTGGGATCTCCAGAAAAGGGAAGAAAGGCAAGTCTTTCACAATCAGACCATCGTGCAGTCACATGTGGCACTCTTCTTGCAAATGAGCACCACTGCAGATTTGATATGTGATGCACAGGAGTCAACTGTAAGGAAATGGAAACAGGAATGGAAAAACTTCACATATCCTGTTTTTCCAAATTAAGGAAAGGTACCAAGTAACATCCAGAATTCAGTGTCTTATCCTAATTCCCATGAAGAAATGCAGAGTATTTCTTTCTACCCAAAGCAATATAGAGAAAGGCATGTAATAAAAAGCATACCTTGTATTTATTTTGGTCAATTTATAGCATGTGCTGTTCTATTCCTGTCTTCATTCTTTTGTATATGTTCTTTTCTTCTGTGGCAGTTTGCAGAATATTTTGCTGCTCATTAAATGATGAACAAGAAAACAATCCATAAAATTTTTGCTGCATAAAAATATATCTTTGGAAATCAAGCTCCACTTTTAATAATAAAATTGTGTCATTTTAGTCTCATATCTCTTACTTAATGAAAAAATTAATGAGGAATGTAACTAAAATGCATAAATTTTATGACTGCTGCAGAAATTTTCAGTGATCATGAAGTCAGTAAGAGATATCTTTAGTCATATGATAGTTTGGGCAACCAGTTGTTCAATAGTTTAAACAAATTATTTTAATTTCTCATCCAGGGACATTTGACAGTCTAGCATGTGTCAGCCAATTTATATTAGGCGTGTAATGTAATAGCTTTCATATCTTTAGTCAGGTTTTTTTGAAAGTTATTTTTTGAAATAATTGAGGAAGAGAAAACATTAGTCTGAAACTGTTCAGTAAATACAAGTAATATTCATGGATTTGTCACAGACTGATAATGTGGGATTATCATATTCATTTCACAGATAGGAAAGCCCTGGCTAAGTGTTCTGGTTAATTTTCCTGGACAATTGATGTAGAAATTCTACAGCAATGCCTAAATTAAAATCCCAGTCCAGTGCCTTATCTATCACATTACTGTTTCTCAATGGTGGATTGCAAGAGTTCTTGATTGTTACATCTGACTAAATAAAAAAAAAATCTAGTTTCCCCATTCCATTATGTTTAAAGGTCACATATTCCCTAGTAAATATTCAAAACACACATTCACACCAAAAACCTGTAACTACTACTAACATCTTTAGCCATGAGTTTTGGTTTGATTTGGGTTTTTTTCTGACTTTTAAATAAAACCAAGGAGGCAAGATCACAAAATTGCTTTTCCTGAGACTGAGTGTTGCTATATTGAACAGAACAACAAAATACTTCATTGGGACCTAGTGTTCCTTCCCAAATATTTTGTCCTGCTGGAGAAGGCTGAGAAACACAAGTTCCTCTCACAGAAGCTCTATACTGAAATGGAGCCAAAATATCCTACCCACAGTATCCCCCAGCTACACTACAACTGTACATATACACGGCACTACCACTCTGTGCAGTGATGCACAGTCCTGAGCAGCTGGATTGCATGTTGACCATGACCAGTTTCTATACATTTCTTCATGCCTCAACATTTCTTACAAATATGTCTTGAGCCTCTGAAAGCTGACCAAACAAAACAGAGTAGGCAAATTGTTGCAAAAACAGTAAAGACTATTTTCAAACTAAAAACAAACAGTAAAATGGAGTTTTTTTAAATCATATCTGAGCTCAAGTTTGTTCACTATTTTTAGTATCATTTTCTATTGTTGGTATTTTGGGTTATTTTAATATGACAATCTTTTCACCCACAATCCATCCTCATGTGGATGCCCAATATGTGGTGCCTTATGCAGCAGCTTTGCAAATGGGCTTCACTGTAGTTGATGTCTTCCACTCTTACAGCAATTTGCTAACATTTTACTAAGACAGTGAGGAAAAAAAGGATTTGTAAGCACAGGAGAGTAGAGTTGCTCTATATCCCTCCCACCTTTAAAAAGTTACAGTTTTGACACAAAATATTATCCGAGAAATCAAACATTACTTCATGGGATAACAAAGTTTTTATCACAGCACACAGTGCAACACCAAGGCAGATGTGTAAGCCAACATCCTCACGAGTGGTGGGTCCTTTGAAAGTCCCTGACTTCTCTCAGTGAGTGGAAACACTGAACAAATCTACACAGAACAAAATGTAGAAGTGGTTATGGGACTCAGATATATAATATTCTCTCAATTTTAAAGCTGAACTTGAGCATACCTTTGTGTTCAGTATGAATGGTATCCCACCATCAAGGACCATTTCTCAAGGCTGTTTTTCATCTTAGGATACTTGTAAACCTAAACCAAACCAATCCTCCACTCAGGTGTTGTAACTACAAACTTCCAGGGCAGTGGGAGCCCTGTAGCGAATGCCCTAGAGCCGGAGCGCGGAGCTTGGCGCAGCAGCTGGCGGCTATCTCAGAGCAGGAAAGGCCAATTACAAACCCATAACTCACAACAGCAATCGGTCAGTGGCCAACTGGACATTTACCAGGTAGTTTAGTCTCACCATCCAAATGAAGAGACATTCCTCCTCTCCCACTTCCACCCTTCTCTGTGGCACCTCTCTGTCAATTTCATGCAAGTAGACTCTCTCTCTCTGATCTACGGTCCATAGACACAAATTCAACATTTGCAGTTTTTGATTAGTTTGACCCCATTGTTTCTTCTTCTGGTAACTGTAATTTCCTGCTTTCTTTCAACTTAAACTATAATTTCTGCTTTAGTTCATGTCCAATTTATAGCTGCTCTTTTCTTCTAGCTATTTTTCCTGTCTGCTCTCCAATGAGGAGTCACACCTGTATGTTTGCCCCACATGTACAAACACTGTTCAAAAAGAGTTATCCAATTTCTTTTATCCCTGTTGGTTTTTTTTCTGATCAAGGCACAGAGCCAAAATATTACATTTAACAGACAGAATAATATTTTACTAAGCTTTTACTTATATACTGGGAGTTAATGCAGAAAAAAAATTGCTTTGCTAAATGAATGGAAGACCAAGTATTCCTGGCTTACTCTAGCATAAGAAAGCTGCAATGAAGAGAAGAAAGATTATACATTCCAAATCATCTTAGCTACCCTCTTTATCATTATTATTGCCTCCATTTTCTAGTGCATTTTAGAGTATATTCTAAATGGAATATTAATATTAATTTCTTTCTTCTTCATGAGAGTTCAGATAATTTGGGATAATTAAGGGAAAGAGGATACGAGAATCCATTGTGGGGTTATAAATCTCCAAGGAATGTGTTAGTTTTGCATTTTAGTTCTGCTGAAAAATGTAAATGCTTCAATTAGTGTAAAAATCAGAGGCTGTCTCACTCATTAACAACAAGGCCTCTAACCTCTCACCTTCCCCATATCTGAATCAGAGGATTCTGAAATGGGAAAGCTGGCCCATTTTCCTAAATACAGAAATTGCCCTTAAAAAAAGTAAGTAGAAAATATCCCCCTCAGTCTCCCTCTCTTAAAGAGCTAATTCATTTGCAGAAAAGACCTGTCTGGAGAGGTTAGTTGCATATGATAGGGAAGCTGGTGTGCTTGTGGATAGTGTTAGAGCAGACTTTAAATGAAGATAACAGGGCTGGGCATCTGCAGTACTGGGATGAATCTCCTCAATCTAAATATTCCATGTTTCATAACAAACCTGTCAATAAGGGATGTGAGGGCAGTTTCGCTGCTGTGCTGTGCTATCCTACCGCTAACACAGCCTGAAACCTCCTAAAGGCTGATTGAAATCGATTCATACGCAGGTGGAATGCTACAGATCTCTCTTCTCAACCTTTATAAAGGGAGATTTAGTGGGAGACTTTTTATTTATTGAGGGATTCGTATTATACCAAGTTCAATATTCCTCCAGTCCACAGTTACCCAGAAAGATACACTTAAACAAATGCCTGATATATTCAGCGTGTATGGAACCAAATAAATCAGAGGGAAAGAATATAGCTACTACCACACACATCCATTCTGCACACATTTATTTCTAAGCTAGTGTCTGGGAGGCAAGGAGAAAAGCACTGCCTGGACCGATGATTACATTTCCTCAGTGAATAAAGCCTACATGTGCAAAACAGTAATGCAAAATTATCTGCTCCCTTTGCATAAAAAAGTTCATCCACAATGATTTGATTAATTGAAGGATTAGCCTTTTGCTACAATTTTGACCTGAGGTTCTTCTGCTAATTTTCCTAGAGGATCTTCTAAGCAGTATGGCACAAGTAATATAGTACTGCAGGACTCTGGTATATTTTCAAGACTGTCAGCACTACTCACAACTTCTAACCTTTAATTTCTCTCATGCATTAATCCGTTAACATTTTCTGAGGTTTGAATCTTTTTTCAATACATGACCTCCTTCAGACAGGGGCACAGTTGTCCAAACGCCTTCAAGATGTTGACCTAGTTTGCATAGAGGCAGCTTTGTTTGCATGAACAAATTAGTATGGAAAAAGGTAATTTTATGTCCTCATGCCACAACATCCAGCCAAAACATTGTTTGCTTACTCTTTAAATCCACTCTAAGTGCTGCTACCAAAAATTACCTTCTTGGTCCATCATTTCCTATCCTCTACTTGTTCTCAGTACTGCCTGAAGTCACTCTATGGCATCTTATTGACCCCAGCTCTGTTTCTCCAGTGATATTAGCCTAAGTCATCCCATCTCCACACTACCCTCTTTCCTGATCTCTGATAAATTCCATAACAGTTGAATACTTCGAAATACATTCTTAAACCTCTCTACCATTTTGCCTTTAAATCAATCCCATTGACATTGGTACATGTACCTGAGCTGTCTCCTTATCACCTTAAAATCTTTTCATCTCAGAATTTCAAAATATTTTGTTTCATGACAGTAAAGAATATGTAGGTTTGGGTTCACAAGTTCATAGGAAAACCACCATTGAAAAGTAATGACCATAACAGACTTAGATCAAATATACTCTTTGGACCATCAAAGATCAAAAAGCCACCACAAATGGGCTAAACTTCAAGAAATTGAAATATATGAAAATGAGGAAACTTATTTACAAAGAAACTAAAAGACTTATGTGAGAGAGCTAAATCCTTATGGATAGCACAGGGACTACCAAAGCAGAGCTCCAGTGCACACTGTCTGTTAGGGAAAACCTGAGAAACAATAAAAAAAAGCAGGTGTGATGGAGCAATGAGCTAAAGATTTGGGAAGTAAAAGAGTTTATTAGAATTGAGAAGGCATCATTCAAAAAGCAGAAGCTGTATCCAAATGAAGAAAATAAAAAGGATCATAAAATCTGGCAGATTAAATGCAAAAATACAATTAGGCAAGCCAAGGGGAAAAAAAAAGTTTGAAGAACATTTGGCTGAAGCAATCAAACATAATACTAAATTCCTCTTCCACAGGAATCATCAACATCAGAGCAAAAAGCCTGCCAGGCAGTCTGTGGAGCCCACTGACAGGCTGAATACTCAGGGTATAAGGCTGTTCCAGAAAAGCAGAGTGAATATCTGCATCACTGTGGCCTTCCAGTACCTGAAGGGAGCCTACAAGAAAGATGGAGACTTTTTACAAGAGCATATGATGACAGGACAAGGGGGAATGGCTTCAAACTGAAAGATGTCAGATCAAGATTAGATATTAGAAAAATATTCTTTGCTGTGAGGGTGGTGAGGCACTGAAGCAGGTTACCCAGAGAAGCTGTGGATGCCCCATTCCTGGAAGTGTTCAAGGTCAGGTTGGATGGGGCTCTGGACATTCTGCTCTAGTGACACGTGTTCCTGCCCATGGCATGCGGGATTGGAACTACCTGATCTCTAACATCTAAATCCAAATCACTCTATGATTCTGTTTCTAGGATAGAAGAAACTGCTGATATTTCCTCACTAGAAGCTTTTTTTGAAGGCAATACTGCAGAGTATCCATCTGAAACATAACTGACCATGGAGAGGCTGTTGTAATACGAACACAAGTGTTAATGAGTTGTCTAGACTGGATAGTATTTATCAAGAGTTCTGAGAAAACTCAAGGAAGTAAGAGCTGAATCACTGATAGCGGTACCTAACCTCCCATGTTGATTTTTAGGCACTGAACACTGAGGGTTAGCAAATGTGACACCAGTGAGGATCTGGAGAGCTACAGACCTGCAAGCTTGTAACACTAGTTCATAACTTTGTAAAGGCTACAATAAAGGACAAATATGTGTCAGAATGCAACTTAAGTGGAAGAGCCAGTGTCAGTCCTGTAGTGGGACATTATGCCTTGTAAAATCCATTTGAGTTTTTTGAAGTTGGTTAACATATGGGTCAGGGGAGACAGTCAAATAAAATACGACTGGATGTGAAATTCTTTAGGTAAGTAGGAAGGACCTGGCAGGGATAGATAAAGGGCCAAAAGACATGAAACAGAAGGTCTGCACTTACAATAGAACAAATACCCTTCACAGTGAACTAAAATTATGGACTCTGAGGTGACGATTACCATTCGGTAGCGGATTCTCAAAGATATATATAGCTCCACAGAAGCATCAGTTCTGCTCAGCAGCAGTTTAAAAAACAACTCAAATGCCAGCAACAAAAAACAAGACAAAAACCATTATGACTTTGTTCATCTGCATCTTGAATATTTTTTCAGTTAGGGTCATCTCATCTCAAAACAAGTACACAAAGGACACATTTGAGGTGGCAAAACTATGGTGTGGTTTATAAAGTTCTGAAAATTCGTGATAGTGTAGAGTCAGTGGATAGGAAATGACTGTTCACTGTCCATCCACTGCAAGGAGCAGAAAGTATCAAATAAAGCTTATAAGAGCTAAACTTAAATAAAAAGAGATGGCCTTTTCAGAACAGGGATCTGTACCACTTAGCATATCTTGTTCGATATCTAAAGAGTTTATATTGTAGAGCAAGGACTTCATGTTGTTCTGTATCTACATCTTCAGGTCCACAGTCCTTGAATTGGACTTCCTGGGTATACTGGTACAAATAATTAACTGTACACATTCAGCCTACCTCATGACTGGGTGGATTACACTCTTAGGAGTCAGTTCGTAATAGGGAAATTCACTTGAATGAAGCACTAGACCAGTCATAGCTTCCTGTTCCCTCTTTGCACAAATTCAAAGTCATCATAACATCTTGGTCTCAGTTTAGAACAGGAAAGGCAAAGGTAGAAACAAATTACAAAAAGGTGAGTCATAAATCATTGTAAATTCTTATATCACAAGTGATGCATGCACATAGTGATGGACTTGTGAACATGAAGAAAAGGCCCATGAAGTAAGAACTTACATGAAGTAAGAATTTGAACTTTGCTGAAGGCAGCTTTTTCCAGGGTGCCTGCTTGGAGAGAAGTGACTTTCATCCTGTATGAAGTCTACTTTCATTATGTCTTGTTTCTGCATAATCCTCTACACTCCAATGTCTTGTATCATCTTTCTCCTATGGAAGATGTCATAGCAAGTCTCTTCCACTACTTGTTATGAGACAAAACAACTAGAAGAGGCAATCTACTCCAGGTAAAATCCCTAATCCCCTATTCTCCTAATTCCGAGATAGCTAAACAAGTATCCCATAGGACTGAACTTCCATTGAAGACTGGGAGAACTCTCCAAAGAAGGAAATGTCCTCTAACATTCACTGATGCAGACCCAGAGTCATGCCACTGATGTCATGCCAAGATTTACACTAATGCAGTAGTCCATCTTGGGAGCCAATTCTGACTGTTGCATCCTCACTGTAAACTGAGTGATGCCTGAGACTGTTAGGTGGTTTTCACTGCATTTAAACAGGAGCAAATGAGACCAAGATGGTGACAGTTTCATACAGAAATGTAGTATGGTACATAAGCTGATGCTGGTTTATCTGAAGCACAAAAAGTGTCAGGTCTGTTGAAGAAAAGCTAATTTTTATTGTGGTGTGATGGTGAGAACTAGCACAGCTAGGCCTCACATATCTGAGACAGCATAAGGAGAAGACTTCCCAGCAAAAGTGCTTTCCTAGTGAAAGAAGCACAGACCACTGTCTACTGAATCATATAGTTGTATTATTTACCACATAAAAAATAAATATATTTTATATTAATTACATTAAAAATTGTATATAATGGATTACTCATTTTCTTCCTTAAAAATACAGATATACAAGCAAGGTCAAAAGCTGTAGTCTGACTGGAATGACCATACAATTTTTTTACTGTTAAATTTTTTATACAATATTACTGAAGATGAATGATTTTTCATTGTTTTAATAGAAAAGTGTTTCACACATCTTTCAAATTTCCTCAGTATCTGAGCTCCATATGAACACAGGATTTTATTAGGATATGTCATTTTGCCATAACCACTTTACTAAAGAGAGGCTTGCCATAAGAGTTTCCAGTGTACCAAGAAGAATAAAATAGCAGGTGTTAACACTGAAAAAGAAAATTGTGACAGAAAATTAAGGTTATTAGGGAAGCTGAGAATTATAAAAGGCCCAACAGGGAGTGATTTCAGAAATCACAGTTTAGCAGCAGAGCAAATAAACAAGGCAGCCTGTGACTGAAGTCATCAAGCTAGAGGATATTTTAGCAAAATAATAAAATGAGAATCTCCAAATGGAGCCTGGTTACCTAACCACTGTATTCTTTCACTTTTGGCTCATGAAATACAGCCAGCCTGGCCACCTTGCAGGGCTGAGCTCTGGACAGGAAATCATCCAGATGTTCTCAGTTTTTGGGACTGGATTGAGGTTTTGACACAAAACCTGTCTGGCAGCACCTCACTGCATGAACTGTGAGGTGTTGCTGGGACCTGTTCATGAGTTTTCTCCTACCTGAGGATGCAGCAGCTGACACAGAAATGTGAGCCAGATTTTGTGCTTATCCCTGTGCAACTCCAGGGCAGCCATGCCTGTCTGCAGAGCTGGGAAAGCAGCTTCACCCCTGCCTTCACCTTCCTCACTGCTGACTGACACATTTGCAGGCAGGAAACAAAGACCCCAGAAAGATTTCTCTTCCCACTGCCCTGCTGTTGGCTGCGGGGGTGAGCAGTGCAGGGGCACCGGGATAGGGCAAGGACACTCTCAGGACAGTCTACTCAGAAGAGCTGTACAGGGCAAAGGGTCTGCTGAGAGGATGAGAGACATGTCCCACAGACATGAAGTGCAAAGACCCATGTCACAGATGTTCTGTGGCCACAGAGGCTGTGGCCACAAAAGTATTGTCATCACAAATATTTAAAACAAGATTTAAATGAAGTCGTTCGCATGAACCCAGTGCATAAGACAGACTCTTCTGAGCAGCATAAATTAAAGTCACAGGCAGTGGGCAGCAGGAAGAGCAAGGCTTCAGCATTTCACACAAAAACAACCCGTGTTACATCCCCTAGGCTGTAAGCCAGCCCTGCTGAAGCAGACAATGATGAGGATCTTAAGGGCAGCAAGAACTGATACAACAATCACGTAGCCTGACCCCCTGTGTAACGCAAGGCATAGAATTTTATCCAGTAGCTCCTGCAGCAGTAACACCTACTCTACCCTGCTGCAATGGGTTCCTTACAACCCACTTTCAAATGAACTCTCGGCAGGACTCCAGAGGAAACAGACAGATATTAGACAAAAACTTGTTTGTTTGCTTTTCCAAAAGGAACTGCCAGGAAAGCAGTTGCTAATCACTGATGTAGCACCGCATCTCTGGTACCCAGTGGGCACGAGGCAGCCAGGCTCCGGCTGAGCACGGAAACCGGGGTGGCAGTCACACCACGCTGCAGCAGGACTGTAGCTCTTCCCTACTTCACTGACATTCACGTTGCCTTCCTCTCACCCACTGAATATTATCATCACAGAGGCTGGAGTCTGAATGTGTTTAATGCTTTCTTAGCCACAGATCATTAGTAACCAATTCCACTTTCCACTGTCTCAATTGTTTTTATACAATACAAGACTCCTTTTTTTCCTCTCCCCTCCTTCTTCTTTCTTCCTCCTTTTTCCAATTTTCTTGTGGTAAAACAGTCCTGCCTGAAAGCAATAAGCTCCTTTCAGAACTTAAAACCCTAATGGCAGGCATTTGGAAAAAAAGCTCTAAAGGCACCATTATTCCTCACTTCGGCTTCACTGCTGGCTCGCTGTCTACATGCATAATGCCAAGCTTTTTCCCACAAAAAACAGCAGTCCTCAGATAGCCACAAATCCATGTTAGCTGCTTGGGTTATTTATTCCTGGAGGAAGCTAGCGAAGTGACAACTTTTAGGACATTTGGGAGGCCACCTTGAAGTGGTGAGCACTCAGCTAGGTATGGGAGGAATATAAATGAAGCAATGACTTAGGTAATTGTATCCACCAGGAACAGCTATTCATGCTTTTGGGATATTCCTACTCTGCTCATGATATTCTCTCCTCTTTCTCTACCAAAGCTTTTCTGGCTCACAAACTCTTTCCACAGTTCTGCCATCTCAGTGTTCACCTGAGGCCTGAAACAAGATCGCAACTTGTCATTGCTTTCCCTCTTTCTGTGGGGCTGCAGTGTCCAGAGCAGGAAAAGTCAGGGGTCCACTCCCAAGTGCTGTTACTTGCTCTCTGTGCAAATTCCAGCCATTCATTAGCTGCTGATTGGCAGCTGTGGCTAATGAATGTGGTCTGCGGCCCAGGCTGCTGGATAGAATAGGCAGCACCTCTCAATAAAATGCTGGAGAACAGTAGGACATTAACACCAAGGCAGGACCTGCTACTGCCCAGGGTGTGCCAAGCCAACAGGGGCCATCATGTTTTGCCAGCAGGACATATATTTGGAAGTCTCCAAATAGAAATGTGGATTGGTCTTAGGACTCAACTTGTGGCTGCAAGTGGTAGCAGCGGACCCAGAGACTAAGAAACCTGGAGCATTAGCCAGATGGTGTGATAGCCTCTGGTGAGTATTAGCCAGGTGATAGCCTCTTCCACTGCTGTCCTAGGGAGAATAAAGAGCAAATGACAGCATTCACCCATCCCTGAAGGAGCAGTGCAAAACACTTCACCAGAGGTAAAGCTCTCAGGCTGTTAGTCCCAGGCAAAGGCAGGACTCCACCATGCCTCAACACTGTCAGTCCAATAGGCATTTTAGGATACGTGCAGCACCTGTTGTTCACAGCAACACTCTTCCACTGGGATTGTGTGTGGAGAGTAAGGAGACGTTGCCTCTCCCGCAGCCATTGTGCCAGCCAGCGCTAGCATAGATTCCTGTGGCTGGTCCATTCTCTGTCACTAGGGTGGAACCACCACACATCTGCTGCTATTAACTCCGAGTAGGGGCAACCCTTCAAAGAGGATAGAGGGAGAAAACGCAAAGGCACCAAACATCCCTGTCCATCCTCACATTTTGTGAAGAAAAAGCCTCCTGCAAAGCTGTGGGTCCCACCGCAGAGTCCTCAAGCCTACAAGTCACAGCTGCTCATGCCTCAAGCCCAGTATAACCCAACAGAAATCAAGTGGTTGACCACTGCAGTGGGGCATTTTTAGCTGTTCGACTTGCAATCCATTCCTCAATGAAAGAAACTGCAAAAACCCGCCCTGGCACTCAACAAGGCGGTACTGGGGAAGGCTCAGTACGCTGTTTGGCTGGACAGTCAGGGGCACTCCCAAGCCCCAGCCCAGAGCATTTGGCACATGGATACTGTCCAGGCCCAAGCAGCCAGTCTCTGCCTTGGCCATAAAGAGCAATGCTTGTGTGCGGGGGGAGTGGGGCTCCTTGCAGCCTTGCACAGCTGCCGGCTGCCAGGGGGAGGAGCGGGGCAGTCCCCTCCAGCTGCCAGAAGGATGGGGTGAGAGGCAGGCAGGAGCACGGGGATCTGACAGAGGCACGTGGCCCAAATCCTGCACACCTGCTGGGGTGCGATGCCAGCTGCAGCCCAACAAGGGGCCCTATTGATCCTGCCTGTGTGGTGGGTTTCTCTGCCTCTGCACATGCGGCTGAGGAGAGCTCATGGAGCAATTTTCATCTGTGGTTTGCTAAGGGTTTCTCCCCAAAGAATCGTGATTTAATTGCTGTTATTATCTTCATAAAGCTGTCCAGAGTGTTTTTCCAGTGGTTATTTAAAGCATATCTAAAAGATATTGATAGCAGTGGAATGCCTGGTTAAAACTGCATTCCTGGTATGCCAGTAGCAGAGTGTGATAAAAATAGTAGGTCTCTTAAATCAATCATCATCTTTCTCTAATTTATTGTATTGTTGTATTTTTGGATCCATGCATAGCACATACAGCATATCATTATGAAAGTAATGCAGTTAGAAACTATATAAACAGATAACTGGAGACTGAGTTACTGTCAGTCTTCTACAAAAAAATAATAAAAAAAAAGACACTTTGGCAAAGAATAAAAATCACACATTATAATTTTTTAAATGATCTGCTGATGAGGAACCTTGACATATAAAGCAAACTCTCCAAAACACGTCCCTAAAACAGTGTACGTGTTGCTGATGAAAAAAATTATTTTAAAATCTCTTGATCAGTAACAGCTTCAAAAATAATGGTATGAATAATATGGATGTCTGGTGGGAACAAACAACTGCAGAGATGTCATTAGGTATATAGTCTATACATATTTTTTTCAATTCTGATTTGCTGTATAGAGAAAAGATAGAAGCACAGAAGTGGTGAAACATGTCTTAAATAGATGGAGGAAATTTTTATTTAATGCAAATCCCTTGTTTCATCATATCGCTAGTGACTCATGCATAAAGGCTTAGAAATCTATGGAAGGAGATGAGAAACCTCAGAAACAGATATGAGCAAATAATTCACTACAGGAGAGTTGTTTTCTCTTTAAATCAACTCCATTTTTTGCTTAAAGAAATAATTTGCAAATAGGTCATTCTAACTATGAATTTATTCCCATGTTTCTAATCGCCTCAGGGATTGTTTCTGAAAACAAATTTAGACAATGAATTTACAGACTAATCATTCAAAAAGCTTAGCTACTGTGAGGTGCCAATCAATTGGCATTAAAAATCATATGTATTGTCTCCACTTTGTAATTCACTCCCTGAATTGCAAAGTAAAAAAAAAAGTATCCACCAGAGTTTTGAATCTCTCAGGTTCACTTTGGATAATGAAAAGGGATAAGAAAAGTTGAGGAATTAAATGTCACTTCATGTCTTTTCATGTCCTTCCACACAAAGCCCCTTGCCACCCAGTCCACTTCGGATTGGACTTGAAGTCCAATCCCCAAGTAGTGCATCCCTTTATAACTCATCATGGGAGAAGAGGCACATATTTATGTCATATGTCATTTCTCATGTCATGTAATTTCTTATGTCATATTTATGGACTAGTGGCTTTTACCTCTCTTTTCCCCTCACATTCTTCTCAAGTAATTTGTGTTGGTGAACACCTGTCTGCCAATGATGCGACCCAACTCTACTCTGGCATGTTTAATTACCCAAGTTCCTGTGCCAGAGCTTGGGAAGAATATTAGGAGACCTGCCTCTGCCTGTCCTACACCACGCAGCACCACAGACTGATTCACATACCCATCCGTGAATGGCATAAACTGTCCTGGATGGTCTTTCTCCTCCACCATCTACCATCTCCAGAAATCCTCCTCAGTAATTGATTTGTCATAGCTTGAGTTCCCTTTAGCTCTTAAACAAGCTTGGAAAAGGAGCTGTTGAGTGTGAGACAATGCTACACAGACCTCCTCCAAAGATGGGTACAACTCTCTGGGCTTCAAGATTGTCAGGAGCAGGCTGAAGCCCCTTTCGCTGATTTTTTCTGTGAATAAGCCAAGGAAAATCAGACTTTCTGCTATGGCTGTTACCAAGAATGAGGTGGAAGTATTGGAGTAGCAGCCACAGCTGGTGACTATTTTTAAGATCCATTGCACCATAATTGAGGTTCACCATTGCATCTCCTAAATGGCTTCCATAGTCCAGGCTTTTTGAGGCTTTTCCTCTGCTTTCCTGAGCCAGCTGTACCCAGCTTATCTTGGGATTATTTCTTTAATTCTTGGCTTTTGCTGACTTTACAGCGATTTTTGTCCACGCCCTCCTCTCTAGCAATTCAAAGTTGCCTGTAGTACTGTGCACCCTGCAAAAGAACTGGTAAAGGGTAGCGAATGCCTGAGATGAAATATTTGGATATAGTTACTCTAGTGGGAGATATTGCTGTAATATCTGGTACACAGAAGCAGGTATCACAGAAACATTTTCCCCCATGGAGCAGTTTCATTACCCTGCCAAATCCTTTGTAGCCAGGAAAACGCCTATGCTGCAAAACTGAGACTGGTACTATGAGAGCATCAAATCAAGGTTTTTTAAATCTACATCTTACCCCAAAATCTTTCTTCACACAGGGTTCCAATGCTTGGCTCTTGCAATGGAGTATGCTAAAGATGTGAAACTAGGAAGCAAGATGGGACACAAGATTAATGTTACAAGAGGCTACACATCACCATCCTTCTCGAAACATGGCATATGTACCCCTCAATAACATTGGGAAGCGAGCAGAAAGTTCACTGATCCCAGACAGATCCATGGCATCCCTCCTTGAAGAGAGATTTGGAATTTAACAACACAGTTACAAGAAAAGAGTTCTCTCTACTAAGAAATAGATTCCTCTTCTAGTACATTGAAACAATTAGGTAATTTCCATCTCCTTCCTTGCAAATTGAATTTCTCAATAGCTCAATTTCTTCAAGTGCCATTGTTTTCTCAGGCACGACAAAAGTAATTTTGCTGAGCTTCCATACTCTCTGAGTACCCAAGCGTCTCTAGCACCTGAGTGTTCAATGCTGCAGCTATTTCTTGAGTAGTGCTTGGACAAGTTTCAAGTTGACATTTTAGATTGCATAACTCCTGGCGCAGCACTGCAAAGATGTCTCCTCCCATTGCATCAGAGAGTGACCTGCTGTGGCAAAGGCTATTACTTCTTTTGAGATTATCGAGTCTGTGGTGCCTCATCGAATTATACAGATTCCAAGGGGAGGAAAAGTAACTGCTGCGTGCTCTGGGCCCTGAACTTTTCAGTGCAACACATCTGGAGAGCCTTCATCTGCATATGCGTCTCTAATGCCACATCTCCTTGGTGAACAGTGCGTGCATTGAATTCTGCTAACATAGGGTGACAGACAAGTAACAATAGGAGCTACGTTGACTCGCTGCTTGTCTCATCCTAAAATAAAATACTGTGTGACGGACTAGCCACAGCTGCACACTTACAAAGAGCAGTCTGTGGCTTCTAAGCAAAGCAGCTGAGAAGTTAAAAAAAAGTGTATCTCAGCCTCCCCCCCCCCTCATCTCCACATTAGATTTGAGGCCAAAATCCGATGACTAAACTAGGCATACAACCAAGAGTGACCTGATTTTGGGGAGTTACTGAGTACTGGTGCCGCCCAGGGACTTCACTGCTTCAAAACTGTATTTCTGGGGGAACACAGAGGCTTAGTTCCTCTGAAAATTGGACACATCAAGCAGGTGCCTTAACATTAAGGTTTTTAATGGCTCAGTTTAATTTGTTCTTCTGGAAACGGTTTCATTTGAGAGTAAGGGCAAATGAAAACTGAATAAAAATCGTTTAAAAAAATGAAACACTGAAAGTCTATTTTCTGTAGCATTAACCACACTGAGTACCACTGAGGGGGTGGGAGCAGCAGGCTGTGCAATTGCAGGACTTCTTTCCCATCAATGCGGCACAGACCAAGTGCTACAACTGATAATATCAGTAGGGAGGGCAAAGCATAACTGATCCCAAATCTCAGAAACCCTGTGTGAGCAGTACCTTCACCTCTCCAGGCAGCTCGCTGACACTAAAGATGGCAGGTTTTCTAGTCAGGTTTGATCATCCAGGAGTCCAGGGATGCAAATGAGCAAACACAGATCCATCTGAGGCAGAGACAGTGATGCTGAACCCAAAGGGTGAATTTTTCATCTTTTCCCCCACCTCACTCTGCATAGAGCTTGCAGCAAAGGTGGCAGGAAAAGACTAATCCTTGTCTTCAAGGGATTTGAAGAGAGTTCTTAACTGTTTGAGGAAAGCTTAAAAAATTGTAATTCTTAAGCAACTTTCCAAGGCTGGTTGCTGAAGGTTACACAGGGCTAGGTGTGAAGATGTGTAATCCTGTTTTCAAATGTCAGCAGGAAAAAAGTAAAATTTTCCTTTTGGCTTTCTTCAACCCCCAGGTAATCTGATGCAGTATAAATCGATACATTCTTGAGACAGCATTCCATGGAAAATGTAAATTGTAATGTTATCTGATATTTGGGTTGTACAAACTCAAGCAAATTGCAGAAACTATAATCCTGGGCTGTGAATCACTGCTGCAGATCTAATCACTACCAGTCTTTTCTGTCCATCAGCTCTGCTGTCTGCAAAGCAGTGGAAGTATGGATTACACAGCTTGTACTTTTCATCACTAACATGCCCTGGTGGTAAGAAATTGTAGTGTGACCAAAGAGTTAATCAGAAGCAAAGCCTAGGAGCTGGTTTCAGTCTCCTGGGTGCAGATATCCTCACCTCTCCAACCAGAGCATGTTCAGGTGTTTACAGCCAGCACACATTTACTTTTACTTTTTAGAGCAGAAACCATTCAGGGGAACAGACTGTTTAGGAGCTGTGATTAGAAGGAAGCTTGCTTGTGCAACAAATGGTCGAGCAGACAACACAAACCAACGCATGCCAAACTATTTGGAGCCTGATACAGAACGAACATTTGAGGAGGGCCCTCCCTGGGCCAGGGCTGTCAGACCCCGGACAGAAACACATACCAGCTGGCCAGCCATGCAGTATGAAATCTCCCAAAGACTGGTTTCATCATGAGCAGCAGCTGAGCGATCACAATTGACAGGACGGCTGACAGGAGGCCTCATTCCTGGGGCTCCTCCCTGCCTCGCTCTCAGTCAACACGAGCCACCACTTTTGTCATGGGAGCCTGTGGTATGTGTTTGCCTGGCACAAACTCGTGTTCATGAGGAATCAGACTTACTATTTGCTACAGTCTGGCACGGGACAAGTAAAAACTCCTGTCTCAAGCTGTCAGAAACCAAATGAAGTCAAGATCTCCTCATAACAAAGTGTACACTGAGCAAGTCTTAGGCTGCTTAGGGAATGCAGGTAGGTCTTCCCTGCTTCTGATGGGATTGAGTGGTGCTTTGACACACAGCCCTTAACCCACAGTGATAAACACATCTGACATCACACCTCTGCATTACTACTCACATCTCCATCATCGCTGCCACAATTTCAGGCTGTACGTTTGTCAGCAAAGACTGAGCAGTTATACCTGTACTTTATTAGTGTCTTTACAAGCCTTTCTAAGACCACTATAGACATTTTAGTGGTTCAAAGAGGGAAGTCTCACAGCCTGTGTGAAATATGAGACAGGGAAGCAGAAGGTCCTGGAAAGAAAGGAAAGGCACAGAGTCGGAGAGAACTTTCTTGCAATGTGAGGACTTTGAAGAGAGAAATGCAATGAAAGTGTCTGATGTGAGCTCTTCTACAGAAAGTTGCCAGACACCTCCAAACCCACCCAAGCTCCTGATCTGAACAGACCACCCTGAAAATTACTTGTGAAGCAAAGGACAGGATGAAGGAGGATACAGGATGAGGATGTCTGAAAGAGACACACAAGCAAGGGAGGGACTGCCAGCAGGAAAGTCCAATTCTATATATCAGGTTTAACAAAATTAGGAGAGTCATCCAAAAACATCCCAGCAAACAGAAATTTCAGCATCCACATGCTATTTGGTTTGCCTAAATGCTGCTTATATCTCCATGTTTACATAAAACTCCGCCCACTTTCCTCTTCGGAAGACGCACACTTTTTAAATGGCTTGTAATTCTATTTCTTTATAGTAGCAGAGAGTTTTAAAAAAGAATATCAGACAAACCAAGGGAACAAACTCTTCTTGGACAGTTTCCCATCCCTGCTATTTTCATTAAAAAACAGGGTGCACCGAGAGTACGGCTGTTTGCATTATGTGCCTGACTCAGGAAACAAGCAGTTTGTTATTACGGTTATTTCTGGCAATTTAAGCCATTTCTTCTCTGAAACATAAAGAATTCCTATTTCAGCTTATGTACTAGTCTACAGATTCAAAATGCATGTGCTAAGTCTTAATCTACAGGGTTTCCCACCTGACTGACTAGGAAATAAATCCAAACAGAGCACAGCAAAAAATTACAGTAAGTTGCCTGCATCACTTCAGGCAACATTCATCAAGTGATGGCTTATGAGTGCTGCATACTGAAAGCACACAGGGGCTGGGTATTACGAGTTCTAAGCCACTGACCATCATTTCCCTTTACCCCACAAGTTCCTTAAAAATAAAGCAAGACCCTTGGCGGCTGTCCATTAGCAGAGTCTCATTCAAGCTGGTGCTGAATTAAACAGGCTAAAAGATGTGTGCCTCGACTCAAGCAGAACAATCTTTCCCCCACAATTACAACAGAGAAGCTAATCTTTGTTTAAATATTCACTTCTACAAAGGCTTTAAAATCCTCATGCTCACAAAGGTTAGGAACTTTTTGGGCAGCAGTGTAGGCTGTGTGTACCAGATTTGGGAATATTTATGTAAGTGGCTTTTAAGAAGACTGTACAACAAATTGGGTAGAGTGGGGGGCCAGTTTCAGTGGCTACACACTGTAGCTATAGCTCTTGTCTCTCCCTCCACATCTGGGTCTTAATCACTTAGGACATTCACAAGATGCTCTGTTGCATCCATTAATTTTTGAGAAATAAAATGGAAATCAGTATTCTTAAGATCGGCATTTTAAAAATACGGGATGTTCCCACTGCAGTGCTACAGCACTTCTCTGTGCAGTTCCCCATTTATCTTTCATGTACACACACTTCCCCCTTGCCACTTTATAACCACTTCTACTTGCAGGGCAAGGTAGCAGCTTTCAGACAACCAACGAAACTGTGAGAAAAAGGGTAAGGTGGGACTATTTTCCATACCTCAGGCTAAAAATCGACATGGTTTATTTAAAAAAAAAAAGACCAGGGAAGTTAGTAAGCCTGTCCTTTAGCATAAGATGCAGGATTTCAAGCTAAAATATGGGAAACCCCATATTAAATGAGAAGTCTGCCAACCCTAGGAGCTCAATCATAAAGTGGATTATTCTGTGCAGTCACAGAGGTTTCCTAGACTACTTGTTTTCACATGAGCTGATAGCTCAAGGGGATGTTCAGATAGCGCTTGATGCTTTTGAACCTGACCTACAACCAGCCAATGTCAGTTCAAACCTGACCGCCGGCAGAAAGCATGGAAAAACAGGAAGAGGAGCGAAGCATGTTGTCATGGTCTGCCTCTGTCAGAGGAGTCTGCAGTTTGATAGACATCAAACCGACAGAGCAGAAAGCTCAGACTGCACTGAAGCTAAATAAATAAAATTTATTTTAGCTAAAAAATTAGCCAAATAAATAAATAATAGATATCCCTTTATCTCTCCCTGTCCCTGCCCTGACATATGGCAGGGATGGAGGAGAAGTTTGGATCTGTGTAGGAGTGCAGGGGAGGTCTAAGAAAAGAATAATGGGGGTGCAGAGGAGGAGAGAAAAAGGAACAAGACTTGGAGTGACACAGACATGTTCCCAGTTCTAACAAGGTCCAAGACAGGTAAACAAACTCCTCCTTTTCCTCCCTGCCTCTTTTTTGTCCTCACTGAGATCTGGGCAACCCTTGCCCTGAGACTCAACTCCAGAGGATGGTGACTGCCATTTCTCATGGGAGCCAGAAATAGGGCAGCCCTTTCCACCTTCCTGATACCTTGTGCAAAGCACAAAGCGCAAGACTGAAAATGTACAGGGTCAGTGCTTATCACAGTATCCCAGGCACTGACAAGGGGTTGGGAAGGGTGGCACCACTTGATGCCTGGAGAGGCTAAACCTAGAACATAAGCTAGACAGAGTTAAAGGAATAAAATAGGTATTTATTAAAAGGCCTTACAAAGATATACCTTGGGCAGTACAAGAGCCTGGATAGGGCTGTGCCCAAGATGGACCCAAGATGGATGCAAGATGTACAACAGGTCACGAGTTTTCACACTTTTGTAAGTTTTGGTCCATTTATATATTGGGGTTAATTGTCCCATTACGGCTTCAGGTTATGAAGCCCCATCCTCCCCGTTTGCTCTCCTCAATCCACCCTTGTTTATACTTTTTGGACCTGAGACTGTAATGGTTGTCCTTGGTTCTCAAGCTGGAAAAGTATTGTTTTGTCTAACTAAACTGTGAAGAGAACTTGCTAACACTTAATATGAAGTTCAGAGTTA
>WAAG01062959.1:251-37353 GCA_013390105.1 Tichodroma muraria | reverse complement strand
TGTGTCAATGACCGTGTAACAGCGCTGCTTCATTTTCAAGTTAGAACTTAGCAACAATTCGCCTTCCCATTTTTTAAAATTGGATTTTAAAATAATTTCCACAAATTGAAGTTTTTATTAGCCCCTCGTTCATCTCATTTTTCAGTGGAATGTTGGGAAGAAATAAAGGGTTTTACTTCTTATTTAAAAAGTCCAAATTGCTAATTTAATAGGTAATTACATGTTGCATTAGCCTCTTCATATTTGTCTCTTTATGCAGAAATTTATTTTGCCTTTATTGGGCTTTCTTTTTTATTATTATGCCTGCTGATTTGGGCATAATTATGCACTTGTTTAGCATTACTGAAATCACAGTATTAGATAGAAATGCACAGATCTTCCTTATCGTGACACAGGTTCTATAAAATACAGCTTTGTTTACAAATAGAGCTATAAATGATCCCTACAGCAAGTTCATAATTTATAGTGAAGAGTACTATGGAAAAACAAATATGTGCTCACATAATTGAAGATTTTACTGCAACATGTATTAATTCCTGGGACTGCATTGCTTACAAAAGCTAATTTTTGAGCACTTGCCTTTAATGTTGGCTTTGATGCATTTAATCTGAATTCTGGAAACAAACTGTCTCGACTGAATGTAAAGAAGAAAAAGATCCATCCAAGACATTCACCTGGTCATGGGGGCACATGGCCATGGGTTTATGTTTAAGGAAGTTCTAGGGAACCAAACCCATGGTGTTATTATGGGGAATGCTGGGAATGTGCACAGCAGGAGGAGGTACCAGCTCTACCCAGTAACTCCAGTGCAGTCACAGTGAAAGTAAGCTCTTCTTTGATCCTTTCCCTCTTAGGCTGCAGTGAGGATCTCCTCCTGAACACCATCCAGCTCCAGCAGCAGCGGATAGGCATTGAGAAAGCTTTAGCAGAGGAGAAGAAAGTTGCTGCTGACCTCAAAAAGGAATATAATGCCTTGGCCATAAAGGTATTGTAGTGTTTTCTCAGAAAGCATCAGCATGTTAAATGTAGTGCTAGTGATTAGTGCTAGTCTAAGATTTAAAAACAAAATCCTAACCCTCTGAGAGGTCTCCATTTGGGAAGAGATATCTGTGGTAGCACAGAGGCAGGAGGTGGCTCAACATGGGTCACCTGTTCTCCTGAAAAGGGTAAATCAAGTTGGTCCAACCTGAGCTTTCATAGGGCTGGATCCAGGCTTTAGGTCCAGTTCCTTCCCAGCTGTCTAGCCTCCTGCAGCAGCAGGAACTGGATTCTCTGGTTTGGATGAAACAAATGGTCTGGTCTGGACTATCCTCTGTGTGTATGTATGGGAACAAAGATGGAAGAACACTTACCATAACACAAATTCAGGTTAAAATAAATGCATAATAATTCTATTCTTCCATCTATTTCTTTTGCTTATAGTTATTTTCCGTCGCTCTTTGTCACAGGTAATCACTGAATTAAGTCTTTTGGTACAAATTTTCCATTTTGCTTTTTTGAACTCCTGCATTTGTTAGGAAATTCGATTTGTATTAATCAAAAAATATCTTATTTTGAAGGGTTATCTGGAAGAGAGAGAGTGCTACCAAAATAACGTTATACAAGTTTTGCGCTTTTTTTGTCTCAAAAATGTTTTATCAAGCGTGCTTAACATACAACATTTTTTAGTTTTTAAAGGCTTTCCTAAGTGCCAGCTGCCACATATTCACCCTGGGGCATGACATTTGAGTCTGAATTGTTTCTTTCTCATGCAGAATCAATAAGCATTTCCAGGCACAACACAATAAAAATTATCTTTTAGGCTCTGTAAATCTACAAGTGTTTCAGATGCTAAATAAGGCAGCTGTCTTGATACACATAGGGCTTCTCTAAGGAAACATTCCTGGGTGTACGTGTGTGCAGAGGTATTCAGGTTAGAATCTTGCTTGAATGTTTGTAGATGGTCCTTGGGTTTGGCTATGAAACTCACCTATCATATGTAGTTTAACAAAAGCACATTTTTATATAATTCTTTCCCTTTGGATCAGGAACTCTAACAGAACCTTGTTGCCTAGTATTCTAAGATTCTAGATTCTAAGTATCACAGGATTTTGTTTGTCCACAATTTGTCTTTCTGCAGGCAAAAGAAGTAGAAACCAGTCTGGACAGAACAAATAGGGAACTGGAGGCCTTTCAGTGGGAAAAGCTGCACAGACTGAATGAGCTGTATGTAGTTGTGCCTTTGAGACTCCATCAGGTAATTCAAGATGTTGTCCATCTGCACGTGCAGAGTGGCCTGTGTACATCTAAACAATGGTGTTACTGTTCTTTGGGGCCCTTAGTTCCTGATTCCATTGATTATGGTCTCCTAGGGGGGAAGTGCTATTAACTGAACTTCATGCTTCTATTTCCTCTAGAATTCTCTCTTTTTTTTTTTTCCTTCTCCTGTACTGACAGAAATGAGGTAAGGACAGCCAGGCTGGCCCATTGCTGAAATGTGCATAGTCTTCAAGTGCTGTATAGGTTTAGCATGGTATTCTCCTTCAGGTCCATGCCTATTGATATTCTCTTGGGGAAAAAAACTCCGAAACACCCCCCCAGAAAAACAAATCAAAAAAGCCCCCAGAATTATTGAAACTAATGGGAATTCTGCCCAAATCAATAATGCCAGATTAAATACAATGCATTCATTCACACAATTTCCTGCCCCCAAAAAAGAGTCATGCCCATTTCTTAGTATTCTTAGTCTCACTCACTAGTTCTCTATTGCTTACACATTTGATATAAAGAGACATCTCCATCACCCTTAATAAGTAAAGCCAGCCTTGCTTATTTCTGGCTGCTTTTGCAGGTGCAGTGCTTGGTTGATGGGGAGATGCCCCGTGACTTCTCCCAGACTTTAGTATTTACCAACCAGTCCTTGCAGTACCTGCAGAAGAGAATTGTGGACCTACGTAATGAAAAGATAATGCAAAGAGAGATCCATAAGAAGGCCAAGGAGCAACATAAGGAGCTTCTCCAGGACAAAAAGGAGATGGAGATGGAGATTCAACGTAAGTAACAGAGACTCTGAACAGCACAGCATTGCTAATGTTCCTTCTGTCCCTCTCACTGGGTCTGGATACCTCACCACATCTGTCTCTATGCTCACACAGATGTCACAGAGGGTTACTGCAGAAAATAGAACGGATCAAGTGGACTGTTTTGATGGAGTAGCAGTTCTCCAGCACTGCAGTCATCAGGCTGTGTGAAATAATTTGGGAACTTAGTATGAGCTGACTGAGATGAGACACTGAAGTCTGGACACGTTTGCTATTTCTGCTTGTAAACCAGAACTCCTAGGGAAAAAGTAGTTTTCCCAAAGATACATAAGCTTTTTATGGCAATTTCTTCCCCTTTGGAACATCTGAAGAAGGAAACAAGCCCTATTCAAAACATTTTCCCAAGAGCCAAACCCAAAGCTGTGTCTAGCACCACCAGACCTGCAGAGGCCCTATACAGCCTGTGGTGTGAGAGTGGCTTACCAGGACTGGCTTAGAGTGTGGCTTAGTGACCACACAGGCATGATCATGGGCAAGGACAAATGGCATGACTCAGCTGTGAGCTCTGTGTGGTTTTGTGTGAATTATTTATAATAGAGCAAATACCAAAGAGCTCAGACCAAAAGCTGGGGTAAGGCAGAAATTCCTGTAAACCAATGAATGACAGTGCTGCCATTTGTGCCAATGTCCCTCTGTTAGGTCTGGAGGAGAGGTGCAATCATCTGATGATGGAGAAGTTTGGTCGGCTGGTTGATTTTGAAGCAGTTCAAGCCCACTCTGTTAATATACCCATGGAGCAGATGAAAGTGAGAATTATGGAGAAAGAGTATGAGCATTTCATGGAGCTCAAAGAATGGGAGGTAAGCAGCAGGAAGAGGAGGAAAACAGATGTGTTGTGATGTTCTCTTAAGGCTTCATTTCCCTGGGGGCTGAAAAGTTAAACTAGAATCTTTTGTGAACGTGGTCATGTTTGATTTTTTTTCACTTGTCCTTAATAGACCATAGTGTTCAACTCCAATTTCCCATCATCATTCCTACCTCTGCTCGAGTTAGTGGTACACATCCTATTTTTCATGGAGGTAGTTGATCTCTCTGTTTTGGTTTCCTCAAACACATTTTCCTACTCCATTCTCTGCACGAAGCTCTTGCAGAGTGCTTTTTCCTGGTTCTCAGGTGGCATTCAGCACCTCCTGCCTTCTTTCAGTGCCTTTGGTGACAAATTATTTGAGTACAGGGCAGGCTCTGGCTCCTGCCTGGGGTGCCAATCTGTGCAGCCTGAAAAGTTCATGTCTCCGTTTGGTGGGGCCTAAGGCTCAGCTGCTGTGGTGCAAGCAGGCAACACGCTTGTGCTGCTCTTACAGAAGAGCACAGGAGGGTACAGAAGTACTATGTACCCAATGGCTTCCTTTTCCCCACACTTTTGCCTAACTGCTTTACTTACTTAGGCATTTGTAATTTATACATATTAAAACCAAAAAGATGACATCACACTAAAGGCATTATGGGATCAAGTGGTGTGGTAGGATCAGTCTGTTGTTTGCCTGTGACATTTACATTGTGCCTAGCACTTCTTCCTCACTCCACACTTTTTGTCCTCATCCCAGATCAATTTTTTTACATCTTTCTAGGAAAGAATTGTAGTCCTGCAGCATCAGCTAACGAAGCTAACAAGGGAAAACACCAGCAAGCTGCACCAGCTGAACAGGTTCTGCCATGAAAAGCATCAGCTTGAAACTGAGCTGGAATCACTGACAGCTGGTCAGGTGAGCCTTTTAGCCACTGCAGTGCTTGGGACTGTTCAGAAATGGGTAAGGGATCATCTGACCCTCACCAGCTCCCTGGTCTCAAATCCCGCTCTGCAGTCAGCAATTTGGGCTAAGAGTGGGACAGGCTGAATGGCTGCTCCACATCTTAGCATCTCTGCAATTTCTTACTTAGCTGCTTTCTAAAACTGAAACAAACTCTAATTAAAATATGCCTTGAAGGAATTAAAAGAATATTCCTTTGTTACATGGAAGGAGTCGTATTACAGTCATGTAACAGCATTACAATGAGAAGTGGATTTATTGCTCTGTACAAGGGAGTAAGTCTAAGTTAGTGAACCTTCACTCTTTCACATAGTTCTGACTGAGGTGTGGAGAAGTTGAGGCTATCTCCTGGTTCTTGGAAAGCTTCACTTTCCCTGCTTGAAATAAATTTCCACTGTCCATTCTCCCTGTTTTATAGGAGCCATTTTTTTCCTCTACAGGGTGGAGAATTTGAGGGCACCCAAAGTGCTGACATCAAAGAGACAGCCAGGCTGGAGTCACAGCTCATGCGCATGACTTACGAGGTGGCCTTTCTGAGAGAGCAAATCAACTGGGGCAGAATAGATGGGAGGTAAAAGAACTTGCTTTCCTTAGCAGAAAAGGTGGGTGCCTCTTTCTACAAGTTTTACCACAGGACTCTTGAGACTACAACTCTGTGTTTGGAAATAGCAACTAACAATCCATGTCACACTTAAAATTAACTGTGGCAGCAGAAGTGAAAAATTGTTTTGGCTATCCAGGGGTTTACTTGTAAAGAGTTGTATTTGTTTTTTCTATCAAAATATGACTAACACCACATATGGAATAAAAAGTAGCAAATAAAACTACTAAATACTATTATCAGTCCATTGCAGAGGGTTGCACTTGACACAAGGTGCCCTGTGTGTGTCCATGTGTGTGCTTTATGTCTGCTCTTCAAACAAGTGGCTGTGGAAAGCTGGTTTGAAGTTCCACAGGGGCAAATATTGGTTTGGTACCTTGCTCTCAAAAATGGTAAAAGAAGTCTGCCTCAAGGAGCATTTGTTACTGCTGAGCAGAAGTGGCCCTGCTCTGCTAACTGAGCTATTTAGAGTCAAGGGACGTGCTGCTGGCCAGGAGAAAGCAAAGGGGCATTTCTCCTCAGGGTAGGACTTGGCATTTACCTGGCAGGAGGAGGGTGTAACAGTGCAAAGTCAGCCTGTAATTCCACTGGCTTGCACCTGCCTGGTCAGTGAGAGGCCCAAGCTCTGTGTGTTTTCAGGTGTTGCTCTTTTTTGCCTCTCTCACAAGGTGTGGTAGCAGCATGTGATCATTGACAGCACTCACTCTGACTCTGAAACCTTCCTTCAGCCCCAGGGTGGAGGGGTTGTGTTCTTCCCACACAAGGCTCCTGAGCTGCTATTTTTTAATTGAATAAATTAAAACAACCTCCAGCTGCTCTTGATGTTTCTCCCCACTTCCCACCTCTTGCCACCACAGGTCTTTGTGTTTCTGGTGTATGCTCAGCAGGGCTCCAGCCATATCCCAGCCACGCACAAGAACTTCCTGCTGGTGCCAGCACAAGCCTGTGAATGGTGCTTGTGCAGCCTGCCTTTACAGGGGGCCCTGCTGGGAAACACACCTGGTGCTGGGAACTCTTTTGCAGCTGCATGTTGTGCCCTGGGAGGTGGGATATGGCTGGAGCCCCAGGCAAGGGGCTGTCTGGCACCAATCCTTTGCCTAACAAAGGGCAAGGACATACAGTGGCAGCTGGGTAACCAGACAGCCAGAGACTTGGCTGGAGACAGGGAACAAGGCCCCAGACTAAGCATCACCAGTGACTATTTGGAAAACTCTAACTGCAGGAAAACGTCACCTTTCCCCAGGTGTCCTGCTTACTGTATGTCTGCAAGTGAAAAAGAAAGAGAAGGTATGAAGAATCAGCATAGAGCCAGGCACAGCAAAGACTAAAGCCTTTATTTGAGATGTTAAAGCGTGGATTTGTCTTTACAGACAGGCGGCTGCAGATGGCGTGTACGTGAAAGGTTGTTTAAGTTGATTAGGCAGAGTGCATAACTCCAGTCCATTCACAGGAGTGTGTTCCTGGAACAGACCTTCCTGGGGAGGAGAGGAAAAGACCTTTTGGACAGCATTATTTGTTGTGAAGCCCCCGCTGCAAGAGAGCGCTGGCTCTTGGTGGTGGCAGCTCTGTTTGGACCCATGTCCCGCAGTGTCCCTTGTCCAGCTGTTTCCATCGTGTGCTCTGACGGTGCCACCGAGAGCTGCTGCCTTGTTTCCCGGGTCCTCCTGTGACCTTGCTGAGGATGCCTTCTGTCTCCATAGCGTTATAAAAGGCACATATACATCTATATACAAGTGCATAAATATATAAATAGGGGTGTTATACAAAAATAAATACCCTTTCTCTTTTTCTCTTTAGAATAAGTCTTTTGCAAAAGGCAGCTTGGTCCCTAGCTGGTGGGAGGATGAGTCTCTAAGGGTCTCAGTGGTGGAGGGCTGCTGTTCCGATGTCTTGGTAGGTCCTGACCCAAAGATGTGATCACCGGATTCTGGGCATGGAGATCTCCTCTGGACTGGCAACAATCTAGTCTTTCTACCTCTTCAACTGGCACGAGACCTAAGCAGCAAGGGCTTCCTGAGGGGGAAAGGAGCAAGAAATTACTACAATGCACATTGGAATGAGAGATGCTGTGGGAGGTTTCAAGTAAACAGTTCACTGTATGAGGAAGGGTACTCTGATCAAGAAGATCTGCATTCTGAAAGTCTGTGTGGGAATTTGATGCCATGATCACACAAAACAAGTTCCATCTGCACTACAGGGGTGGATCAATGAATAGGTCCTAGGGAGATGGATTCACATCACTTGAATATGAGCTGTCAGAAAGGCTCTGCAGTGAGATTTCCCTTCAAGAACAGCCTAAACTGATGAGATGAAGGAGGCATGGAGTTTTCCAAACTACTGACCTTGGTGGAAGAGGGTATCTCGTCGAGCATCCAGGCTAGGGCCTCCCACTTTACTTCCCATCACTGGATGATGGAGGCCAACAAAGTGCTCTTGAAGGTGAGGACAGTCATCTTGTGGCTGAAGAAGCTGGTGAGTGGAGTCATCTGGGAGACTGTAGAGGAAAGAGCTGTCTTCTGTTCTGGAGCTGGGCAATCTGGGGAAGCAGGCAAAGACATTTAGTGCTGTTTACAGATCTTTTCTCCTTGAACAATGCAACTCGTGTCATGTCTCAGCCAGCTCATTAATGCTGTGACAGAACATTCCTAAATGAGGGGAAGAGCAGAAATTGAGATGTACTTGTGGGATGGGAATGAGGTGATGTGGGACCTGCTATCCATGATCCAACAGCTGGTGACTGCCACGGGAGCCAGGAGGCATACTGCCTCACAGGGTAATGAAGACGTCTGAACAGTGAGACACAAAACACAACTGGACACTAGGCAGATTCTGGGACAGCTGTTTGTCAGCATCAATCACAGATGTTTGCTTCTCTCATCCTGCTTTTCAGACTCCCACTTAGGAAGAGGAAAAGGGGATGGAGGGGAGTAGGTCTTGGCCACCTCTACAATTAAATTATTCCTTCCTGAAATCCTAAGAGGAATGAGTTGTGCAAAGAGAATTTAGACCAAGGTCTGCTAGCGCTGGAGCACGGATTTCTTTTCCCAAGAGCTGCAACAGATAGGAGTGTATTGAGGGCAGGCTTTTGTGAGCATGTAGTTTTGTGGGTCCCAGTGGATTGTTCCACCCTTCCTCTCCACATGCCAGGACTAACCTGGAGGGCTGGTAGTCTTGCTGGGCACTCCCATTCTGCAGCACTCTTGCCTGCAGCAAGGCATTGGTCTCCTCGTGTGACTGGAAGGAGAGAGAAGGATTCTTAGCAGAGCAATGGCATACAGCAGCATTAAGAGGCAGGTGCTGATCTGTGAGTCAGAGCCCTGGGGCAGACAGCTCAAGGTCTTACAGCAGAAGGCAGAAGAAGCTGAAACTGTTTCTTCTGCTACTGGGGGCAGTGAAACTGAGCACTGAAAAACTCACTTTATGCTTACTGCTGAATGAGTGGGGGATAAGCAACTTATAGTCTCAGCTCTGGCACTGCCTGTTACCCTTTTACAGAGTCCTCAGCAGTCAGTCCCTGTCAGCTTTGCTCAGGGGACGCAGGAACCGTTCCCTTGAGAGTCACCTTTTCTCCCTGCCACTTCCATACTTAAGAGGTACTGGCCCAAGAAAACACCCCATCACCAGTGTTTTGGAGACCTTCCTGTTCCCCCCATGTCTCAGACTTCACTACAAAAGGGAAATCTCTTTTGGGAAGCCAGTCTTGCCACTCCCACATGCTGCAGTGTGCCAGCCACACCTGAAGAAGTCCTCTCGCTGCAAGTGCGGCCTCCAGCTCACGACAAACCAGCTCCTGATCCCAGGTGTGAACTCACCTGCGGCATTTCATCGGGGCTGTAATCTCGAGGCTTAGTGCTTGCGTACCCTACTCCTGCAGAGGTGCAGATGCCATTCAGATGTGCCCTGCTGGCATAGGGCTGCCCATTAACAAAGGGATGTCCATTGGCACGAGGAGCAGAGATGCCTCTCAGAGGCACCATGGTGTACTGGCAGGACGACACCAGTAGCCCAGCTCCTGGGAAGCTCATGTCAATAGTTTGCTCTGCAGAGGGAAGGAAAAGAAAGTCTGAGCAAAAATGAGAGGTAAAGTCAAGCTTGTTGAAGCTCAGCATGTATAGGGTTAGGCTGTCCTATCAGGCAGCTATTTTGGCACCCAAAGCACTCTTGGAGATAAAATGGTGGAAAGGGGCCCTTTGCCTCTAGTCCCTGAGGTTCCTTTGCACCAAGGCAAGCAGGACGAGGGACAAACAGTGGCCTTTGTCTTTATGGGGTTCCAAAGGACATCTGAGACTTGCCCTTTGCCCACCCCTTCCTCGCTTCCCAGAATTCCCTCACATTTTGGGTGTTCGATGCAGCTACACCCAGGGTCAGATTTACTCCACAGGCAAACCATATCCTGTAAATCAGCCCTCAAGAAACAGCCCTTACTCTGCTTGGACCAAGCTCTCCAAAGGCAAAAGGGGATGAAAGCCACGATGAGGAGTACGACGGATCCCAGCACAACGCCTACAATCAAGTATGGCAGGTCGCTGGAACGGGCCACCATGGCTCCTGTCCCCAGGCCACTGTGCCCACCACTGAGGGGGGGACGCTGCTGAGGGGGCACTGTGGAGGGTGGAAGACGACCCGGCAGACCAAGAGATTTCCGAGCTGTGGAAGAAAGAGCGAGAGAACGTTAGAGACATGGCAGAGGGCTCAGCAACCCAGTCCGGGGATGTTTATGCTGCTGTGGAATGGCCAGACTGCTATGGTGGCTTTGAAGAAGCACTCCTGGATGACAGGATTCCTAGGCTGATGCATATGGCAGTACAGACAAGGCCTCTGTGCTTGGCTCACAGCTTTGCCAGATCTGCTCATGGATTGCTCAAGCAAAAGCAAAAAAGAGCAAAAGAGCTTCTCCAAAGCACACACTTGAACTTAATGCTGTTCCTGTCATGACAGTGCAGCTGCTTGAAAGACAACATGGGGCCTGCTTCTAATGCAACATGGAGCTCAGCACAGCAAGGGAAAGTCAGCCCTTCTGCTTCCAGTCACCACCTATGTGATAGGAAAACAAAAGGGAACTGCTGCTCTGAGGGACAGCGATGGGCACTGCGCAAGGGGTGAGCGCAGACCGGTCACACTGATAACGGCATGGATGAGCCTGTGTCTCTCTTCTCTCCAGTGCTGCCTTCACCACTTTGCTGGAGCTTGGGTGACGTGCTGTCAAGCAGGGGTGGTTCCTGCCCTGCTGTGCTCTGACAGCTGCAGGCAGGGAAGGCAGCAGGCTGTGCTCCCAGAGCTGTGCTGGGAAGCCGTTTACCTTTGGTTTCACAGATCATCACGTTGCTGAACTCGCTTTCGCCTCCCTCATTGAAGCACTGCATCTTAATGTCATACGAGGTCTCTGGCTGCAGGTGGCTGATGGAGTGCCAGTACCGATCTCCTGAGGAGGGAACAAACACATGGAGCTCTTAACTTCCTCAGGGAACAGGCAGCTGGCCCAGCTCTGCAGCAGTGCCAGCTAAAGTAGCCTGGACAGCCACTGCTTTTTGTGCACGGGGCTCCTTTTGGCTGCGCTGTGTTCCAGTAGGGACCAGAACCTAGGACCAGTCTTTCAATTTCTCCTACCTTCCACCACGTCCTTCTTGTAGTCACTGTCATTGTCACTGTCAGTGGGGCGGTAGTAGATGTAAAATCCATGGATGGGAGTGTTGTTGTTGCTGGCTGGGATGTACTGCAGAGAATGAGAGGGGAGCAGAAATTAGCAGAGATGTCCATGCTCATATTGTACTAGGTGAGAAGCAGTTGGGATAAATGGGATGGGACAGGAAGATAACCTAGCAGAGAGATCTTCCTCATGTTGCTATTGTTTGCACAATGACGGCTTCCCTACAAAAGCCAAGTGCTACTTTCTACTCTCAAGCTTTGCTTCTCTCACGTAACAGACAAGCTGTGAATCTGGGCCTGTTACTCCAGGCAGCCAGTGCTCTGCTCCCTCTCAGCAACCACAGCCAGTGATTCAGAGAAAAAAAATTCCTCAACAACAGTGACTCAGCTGGGCATGGGCAAGCACACCATCATCTTGACTCACGGCTTCCAGACAAACTGGGTCTTGCCGTGAACTGGTCACTGCAGGAGCTTTGTGTTTCTGAAGACAGCTCTCTTCCTTCCCCACACCCAGTACTGTCCCAGCTCCGTGTGTTCTTGCTGTCTCTCACCCAGTGTTTTATCAGCGACTGTTTGAGTCTAAATGAACAACTCTGCCCATCCTGCCTTGTGGCAATTTCTGGCTAGAAGCAGCTGGGGGAGGAGAGCAATGCATTCCTCTGAATCCTCTGAATAAGCTCTAAGCTGTTGGAAACAGTTGGATCTGGGCTTGTAATCCAAAAGATCCTACCCACTCCTAAAAATCCCGTGGAGTGGACTGCTGTAAATGATTATCAGCATTTAGGATTGTTACCCAGCAAATGAGAGTGAAGGACATATCTGCTGGAAAATACTAGGACAGAGGGAAGTGCTACGGATTCCAGGAACTTGGCCAGGAGAGCAAGCAGCCACCTCATGCATTGCTGAACTGTGCTTAGCGAACAAGATGGTCAAGAATACCAGGTTATCCACTGAAATCTTCCTATATACAATGTTGGATTCAGATGGACAGGGTTTCCTAGGCTCTCTGACTTCCCGCCCTTCCATGTGTCCCAAGCCCAGTCCTCCTTTGGTGGAGGCAGCTATTGGATCCCAGATCCATTTGTGCCGGTGACAGGCTCCAGTGTGGTAACCTGGAGGAGGTGTAAGCTGGGCAAGGAGCACCCTCACACCTGGTTCCTCCCCTCTCCACAACCCCCACAAACCTTACCATCCACTTGAGCATGATGGTGGTCTCGTTGATGGCGTCCGTGAAGGTGATGTAGGGCCCGGCCACGGGGCGCTCGTAGACGCGGTTGCTGTAGCCGGACACCACGTACGGCCGAGACGCCGCGCTGGGCTCGCTCTCTCCCAGGATGTTCAGCGCCCGGACACGGAATTTATAGGATGTGCCTATTGGGAAATAAAATGGCAAGAAAATGGGAAATAAAACAGGTGCGGAGATTGGAGTTTTCCAAGATTTCTACCGTCAGCGTGGCCCTGACTGTGAAGAGGGGCTACATCTCCAGACTAAAGCAAGTTTGTTGTGGAAGTACAAGCACTGAATGGCCGCATTTCAGCCATGTCCTAGATGGAGCCTGCTTTTATTTACCTTCCCCAATTCCTGTCTGGATGGTCCAAAGGTCAGATAGCAGTTTTGGAAGGTCTGCAGGGGGTTAAGAAATGTCTGAAAGGATATCCTGACCTGAAAGCAGGTATGGAAAGGCATTCTTCCTCTACTTCACGGGAATTAAGTACATAAACATCAGTTCAAAGCTCAAAGTCTACGTAATTTTTACCCAAACTTCCTTTTACTGGTCTTTAGTTTGGGGTAGTTATGTTCCCCTTTTAAGCTGTCCAGCTCAGTGATGAAATCTTTTCTCATGTGAAGTGCAATGGGATTTGTGTGCCCATCTGTCTTGCCTGTGGCTAAGGAAAATTCTGTCCTGTCTTGTAAAAGGCAAAACCAAATGCCTTTAGTAACTGTATCCTGTAATACAGAAAAGCATGCCTAAGCCTCCCTGAGGGAGGTCAGACCTATGCTGGTCTCTGCAGCTGGAGAAATTGGAGAAGCATCTGCAGCTTTTTCCCCACGCACCTAAGGCAGGAGTCAGGGAAGCTTTGTTTTGCTCACGCATGCCAGGGCTGAGCAGGATGTGACAGATGGTTAACCATCCTACAGGGGTTAACCAGCTGCAGGGGACCCTGCAGCTTTCCTACAGACCTCCAGGAAGCAGGGAGCAGAGCACCTGCCTACCTTTCTCCAGGCCTGGGATTTCCACAGAGAGGCGAGAGGGAGGAATGTCACTGGTGGCCAGGACCCAGTCTCCCAACTTCTTCAATTTCTTATACTCCACACGGAAAGACTGGATGGGGAACCCGCCGTTCCCACGGGGGATCCAGGTCACGTACACAGATGTCTCTGAGGCCATGGAGATGGTTGGACGGTCCGGTGCCTCTGGAGCTGCAAGGGACCCAGAAGGACATCAGGACGTGAAACGTACTCTTCTCACCCTGTCTGGAGGATCCTGTAGCTCAAAGGTATGTGGGTGAAGGACTACCTGCATTGCACCCAGCCACATGCTCTGCAACTCCTGAATGCTCTCTTCCTTCTGTCTCTTCATTAGAGCTGGCACCCCCAAATCCTCATGCCTTTCAGTCTGTGCCCACAAGCACCTTTTACTCCTGCTTGCATCTTGCTCCTTTTCCACTCTCAGCTCAAGTAGGATGAGACAAGGTTTGAGACGTGATCACCCATTGTGGGAGGGAAAGCAGTGAGAGGGGTGGATGCAGGGCTGGAGATGGAGCAAAAAGCTGGGTGATGTGGAAGCAGTGAGCAGGGAGACTGATGCTGGGGACAACCAAGTGTAGGAGATGGAAACAGGAGAGATTGAGAAGAAACAGCTGAGAAGAAAATAAGGAAAAAGTTCTGAACTGTGGAAATGCAATTTGACAGGAAGACAATCAAAAGATGGGAGGGAAAGAGATGAACAGAGCTATGAATATGAAAACAGAACAAATGAATGAGTATGGGGGAGACTGAAGGATGGGACTTCACAGGAGGATTAGGATTGAAGGAGAGAATTTCACAGAAGTTATAAAGGCAATAGTAATGATAAGAGACAAGGTGGGAAACAACAAATTAGATTGACCACTAAGGATGTGATGTTTCTCCAGTGCATCAAGATACCCAAATGGAGCACTCTGCACTCTGATACTAATGGGAACTAATTGCCCCTAGCCAGGGCTTGGCTGAGAGAGGAGGATGCCAGGACATGCAGGGACTTGGTCCCTGTTCCTCCCTCACACTCCATCAGCACCCACTGGTGCAGTGCAGTTTGTTGTTTCTGTGCCCCACACGTTCACAGATTCCAAGACAGGGCTTTCTGAACCTTCCATGTGTAACTCAGCAAGGGACAGAGAGTTGCTGAAACATCTTTGCATTAAAGGTGGAGCCAGGCAGTGGGATTTGCCTGCTCTCCAGGACTGACTGTCTGCCAAGACCAGCAGCAGGGGTGTCCAAGAAGGAGCTCTCCTTGTCAGGAGCTAGAAACCACCCATCCAGCACTGCAGTCTCGATTTACCCAGCGGAGACTTCAAACGCAGCGTGGCCTGGCCACTGCCACCCACAAGAGACCCAGCACCCCTCACCCTCCCCACTGCCAGTTCAGGGAGGGCCTTACGGGACAGACGGCTGTTGTCGGCCTGGTTACTGCTCTGAGTGCTCGTGCCTGGGTCATCCCTCTGGATCTGCTGCTCTTTGCTGGCAACAATCTCTGGTTTTGGGCGCCGGCCTGTGCAGAAGGGAGAGGTGGCATCAGTAACAGAGAGATGCGTTCAGAATTAACTTTTGCTGTGATGAGGAAAGCAAATATTCCCAGACAGGATGTGGTGGTAAGTACTTCCTAAACTCTTAACAGCCCTAGGGGTTCAAAACACTCAGGCTGTTGGCAGGAACTAAAGCTAAAGGGGCAGATTTATTAATAGATCTCCCTCATATTTAATTTTCTACAACTTTTAATTGGTTTTCTTGAAATGTTGCTAGATTTCTGTCTCCCAGGCAGAGGATGGATTAAACAACCTCTTGACATTTATGCTAGACGCATTCTCTACAGTTCTGCAGGTGTTCAACTGAGGCACCAAGGGAAGAAGGGACTTACTCCAACCCACACAGAGGATGGGCTGGAATTTTCCCCATCCCACCCTCCACTTTCCCTTCTGACAGTTGCTCTAAGCTGAGGGCAGACGTGTTTCCAGAGCAGAAACACTCCCATTGTCCTAAGGCTGTGGTGTGTTGTGCCTCAGGGCTGGGAGAGGATGTTTCAGAGGGGCCCTCCCCTGATTCAGGGCGAAGGGGAACCCAGGGACAGGTCTGCCCTTTACCGGTGCGGAAGGTCACCATGGCTGTCTGTCCCTCGCCGGCACAGTTGTGAGCAGCCATCTCCACCTCGTAGAGGCTCCCAGGGTCCAGCCTGGTGAGGGTCAGGCGGTGCTGCGAGGCTGGGACGTCCCTCACAGCCCAGCTGTCCGAGGCGTTGGTGACCTGCTGAGAGACCAATGCAGGTGTTGCTGGGCTTCTTGTGGGTACCGAGCTCAGAAACTTTTATTAGTAAGTTGTGTACCAACCACATCTACCTTCCCTTTCCTTTCTGCAAAGGAGGGAGATGTTTCCAGCCTGATTTTGCAAAGCAACTCGGCAATAAGCAAGACAACTCACCCAAGCCCCAGAGTGTTTTCTTGACCCCAGGGTTCAGTCAGCCCTGTTCTGCTCTCTGGTTCCCTTTGATACCACCACCCCTCAATGTGTGTAAATCTCCGGAGCGAGCAAGCCTCACAAAATGCAGCATTAGCCACAGGACTGAGCTGCTCTGGGAGCCAAATCTCCTCTGCAGCCCAGCTGCTGAGCTGCTCATTTAGAGACTGGCCATTTCCATAGGATGAAGTACCCAGACACAACTTTGTTTTACTGAGTTTTATCCAGCCTCATCCCTGGCACTTTGGGACTGAAATGAAGAACCATAACACTGGAGCAAAGGTTTCTGCAGGGAAGAGACTGTGTACGGCCATAGCCCTCAGAAAAGCTTGTTTGTTTTTGGTGATACCCTGATGCCCCATGCAGAGGGGGAGGGAAGGTGGAACCTTCCTCCTTCTCCCCAGCTGCAAAGATAATATTTTTGCAGGCAAATAGGCAGGACACTGAAGTGACCCGGTGCTGAAAGGAGCATTAGTAATGCAGGCAACGCAACAGAATGGAAATGCCAAGACTCTGCTGTATCATTCATCTTCTCCAAGCGTTTGACACTGACTGATTAATGCCTGCCTCGTTTTATTTTTATTCCTGAGCCTGCAAAGTTGTGAGGCCAGCGAGGGGAGCCCTAAAGGCTGCTAATATCCAGGAAAGGAAAAGAGAAATTCTTAAGCAAGAAAAATAAGGGCTGCATGGCATCTGACTGCTTGCAGGCTGCTGAGAGTTTAGGAGCAGTGTAGGAACAGGGTAAAAAGAGACATTCACAGATATTTTCTAGAGAAGAAGCAGAACCTTGCCCAGTACAAATGTAGGTCTCCAGTCAGTAGGTCTAACTTTCCTTACAGCCATCTTCTACACAAAGAGCCTTTTCTTTTGTTGCTGAATTGATTCCTTCCCTCTCCACACACATGCTTTTCCAGTCAGAAATGTCAAAATCAGATCATTATATAACTTGATCCTAAGGATCCTGGATAGAAAGAGACTCTTTCTAAACAAGTTTAAGGGTTATTGGGACTAATTCCCTTCCACACAATCCTTAAGCATCCCAAGAAAGAGTCTCCAGCTGAGAATTTGGACTACACTGAAAACATATTACTGCAAACTGCAGTGACCCATGGTGACCTTCACTGCCCCACAGCCCCTTCCAGGTGAAGCGCTGAAAAACAAATCAAATATGGACAAACTCCAAGGCTGCAAGTTAAGATTGCAAGCAGAATTGGTAGCTACATGATACACCACTGGGGAATAAATCTCTTCTTGGCAGACAACCAGAGCCAATAGTCTGGGGATGCTTTTGCCATCTTTGTTTTGTATTTAAGCTTGCCCTATTGTGTTCCTGTACTGGCATCTTCTGCCTGTGTTTTAAAGGGCTCTTTAAAGAGATGGTTAGCTGAAATTCTCATCTTAAATTTTTTTAGAAAGAGATCAAGGATTGTAACCATCTTCTGTTACACTATATTTTCACAAAAGCACAAAATCCCAGGAAAACAGACACATATATTCCCACGTACTTGAAAACGGTGCCTTGCAGGCATCCTTGCTGGGAATCCCAAACGTGCGATCTGGCATGTTTTTGGAATATACTCAAACCCTCTGGGGTCTGAGGCAAAACCTGCCTCTCTACTGCAACTCCCTGCCTACCCAAAGGAAAGAAAAGCAGCAGACAAATAAATTCAAGCCCCTTTTTTCCACTTATCCCCAGGAAAACGGAAAGAGATACTTTAGACCTCAAAAGCAGAGTTTTTCCCTCAACAGTGCTTCACCATTTGAAGAAACTGCTGGGCTACAGCTGTGCCTGCACTGTGCCTGTGGTGCAGTGAAGCACCCCAGAGGGAGGAGCCCTTGGGCTACAGCAGGACTTGGCTGTGCACCGTGTCTCACACTGCACCACCTGCAAGCAATGTACTCCACAGTGCACTGCCTTCCAGCTTCCAGAATAAAACTGGGGGATGAGGACCTTCCCAGAGGATTTAGCATGGCTATGACAGCTCTCTGCTGGCTCCTCACACTCACTGAGCACGGGCACTTCGGTGCTGCTGAGCAGGGCAGGCACATGCAGCAGAGAGGCTGCTGCTCCGTGTCCTGCAGCCCAAGCCATTCAAGGCAGAGGTGTCCCTGTGGCTTGTGCCAAGACAAAAGCATTCCAGAGCTAGTCATGGTGCAACCTGCTGTAGGAGGGTCGGCGGATAGGACAGTCAGGATGGACAGAGACGAGAGATCTCTGAAGCCAGGTCTTGGAACTTGCAATTTATTGCAAAGGGTGTGGGTGCAGGGGCCCTGCTTGGAGCTGCCAGTTGCATCTCGGAGCAGGCCCCCAAGAGAACAAAGTTCCCCAGAGAGGGAGAGAGCCCCCAAAGAGAGGGAAAGAGAGTAAGAGAGCAAAGTTTCCATTACAATACAATAAATCTTCTCGTGTGCTGAATATTCTAATTCTCACTAACTAATCTAGTACAAGATACAAATCCTATAGCATTTACATATAGCCTGTAAGAATCCTTACATTACCATATTGTGTTACATTTTAAACCCTAAAAACTACTCTTTTAGACACCTGCCAAGCTAGTAGGGTCTGCTCTGACCCTTGGATCTGTCTGCAAGCAGAGGGTATTGTCTAATCAAAAGGGGATTACCTTCAGCCGGCCATACCACTGTTTTCCAGTTGTTCAGTTACTAAGGCTTGGTATCTCAAAACTTGCTTTCATTTCAATCTCACTTACAGCTTCCATATTCTCAAAATCTTTTGCCAGGCAATCATATTTATAAGGCTTTCTTGTTTCATCTTCCCCAACAACCTGCCCGCAGGGCTTCCTACCTGTGCAATCACACAACTGAATTGAATGTGGAAACTACCGGAGAAGTGTGTGCATGCCCCTTCTGCATACTTAGGCAGAGAGGCACTGCCACTGGGCTCTTCCTGGACAGCTCAGCAGACCTGTCACAGCCTCTATCCATCACACCTCAACAGGCTGAGTCTGCATCTCAGGAGGCCCCGCTAACCAGTGGCACCAGTGAGCGATGGGTGCCCCTGCCCCACGGCGCCTGCTCACGAGGCGAGAAACGCGTGGTGAAGCCACGAGCCCGCCCACGGAACGGCGCAGAGGGAAGATGGGAGCAGAGCAAAACAGCGATACCTTGCGATGCTTCACCACATAATAGAGGATGGGGGCTCTGCTGTCAGGCCGGGGTTGCCACACCAGGTCGTAGCTGTCCATCTTGGATGTCCGCGGGGAACTGAGGATGATGGGGGCTTCGGCTGGAGTCACCAGCTCCTTGTTGGCTGCACACTGTGGAGATGCTGCTGGAGGGGTTGTCCCAGGCTTTGGCAGTCCAACTTTATCTAAGGGCAGCTTTAAGGCGCTGTCCCTGGAAAGTGGTGTTGGAGGTTGAGCCGAGTCCAGCTGGGCATTTCGCCCGGGGTTGAGTGGAGCTCCTGGAAGACAAGGTGTCACAGCAGGGTAAACACCTGTCCCAGTCCGTGGTTAAGGCACAGCTGTGCGCCCCTTGTGCTATGCTGCCTGCTGTGCCGCTCAAAAAGGTGTTGGCAACAATCCCTCCTTCCCCTGCTACAAACCACAGGGTTCCCTGTCTCTCTGAAGTCCCTCTTAGCCTGTGTAAGTTCAACAGGGCCCAAGGAGACAGGTGGTACCTCTCTTCCCCCAGGTGAATTCAGCTTTTAAGCTCTTACCCAGTGCAAGTTCAGAGGCAGAGCTAAGCCATGGCGTGAGGCACTACACCCAGATGTCTTGTGTCTCTTGTGTAGAGATCGCCCAAATGTGCACACATGGCTTTGCCCTTAGAAGCAAAACTGGTGTCATGTGTTCCCACAGGGAGATATGGAGACCTCAGGCAGAACAGCAAGGGCAGCGCAGGTTAAACAGGAAGCAGGGGCAACACACTGACTTTCTTCCCCTGCTTCCCCTGTCCTTGTCCTGTGTGTTAGGCTGTGACTGAATGGCCACGACTTTGGAGAGAGGGGCTTACCCGGGCGGGCTGTCCTCAGCTGCACCATGGCTTGGGCGCTGCCCACCTCGTTCTCGGCCATGCACTGGTAGATGCCCTCGTCCTCGGGCCCCACGCTGAGCAGCCGCAGCGCCCGGCGCGACAGCCGCAGCCGGTGGCTGCCCGACAGCGGCACCGCGTTGCGCAACCACGTCACCGAGGGCTGCGGGTTCCCTCGCACCCTGCACGTGAACTTGGCGCTCTGGCCCCAGGGAATGATCTGCTGGGACAGCTCCATGGTGACCTCCGGGGGTTCTGCGTGAGGAAAAAACACAGACTGCTGAGCGCCACTTGGCTGGGAGCGCGGCATGGTCGTGGCTCTGCGCTTTCCTCTCTGGCAGGGGTGAGAGCAGAGTGATGGATCCTTTCCTACCCTAAAGTCCCATTCCCTTTGTGGGAGCCCACATGGGTCTACTTCAATGCCCCTCCCCTTCAGCATCCATATAAACCACAAAGGGAGGTAGCCCACGGCCAGCCATTTGCCCTCTCACATGACATCAGACATCTAAAAGTCCCATTTTTCTGAGCTGAAATGCTACTCTGCAAAGATTATGCTTGTGCCACAACAACACATCGGCACCTGATGAAATTCAATCCGTGAAACACGGGCTTAGCTTCCCTAAAAACTGTGAGAATGGGAAGTATGTGTCGTAGAAATCTAAAGTGTAGTATCCCTCATGCCAGTGTCAAATATGTCTAAAAAGCAACCAGGCTTCCACTAGAAAGTATCAGAACAAAAGCAGTGCCACAAATGACAGGAGAAGAGCTTCTGCAGAGGAAGGGAGGATCCATCATCTCCAGCCCATGGTGGGAGCCGAGAAGGAGGAACTACTACCCTCAAGAAAGAATTAGTCTGGTCTCCTGGAAACTGGTACCACAAGCAGGGGTTTGCATTACATTGTGGTTTGTCCCGGGAGGGGAAGAGTGCTTCAGCGCTAGAATCTTCCCCTAGAAGAAGATGAGATGTCCAAGCCCTTCCTGAAACAATGGCTCCAGCAGCACTCACCGAACACCTGCACGTTGTAGAAGATGAACGCGGCCCCGGCCTCCCCAACGCCATTGTCAGCCGTGCAGCTGTAGGTGCCCGAGTCCTCCTCGCTCGTGGGGTCGATCAGGAGGTTGCTGAGCAGGAAGCGCGTCTTGTTGTAGGCGGAGACGCCGGAGCCATCCTTGGCCCAGGTGACCCGCGGCGGGGGGATCCCGCTGGCCACGCACTCCAGAATGAGGCTCTGGCCCTTGGTGACAATGATGGTCTGAGCCTCAGGAGGGTAGATGATCCGGGCTGCCTCCGCTGTGGAGCCTGGGGAGGAGAGATGGAGGAAGGAGGTGCATGGGAAGGAAGGTGGCTGGTGGGAGAGCACCCCGTGCAGTGGGTAGGTAGGGATAACGGTAGGGCACACTGTTTTTCTGTGCTGGGGCAGGTAAATGGCAATGCAGGGACAAGAGGGACATTCAGTAAGGGTTCTGTACAGACAGCAAAACCCATCTTGCCAAAGGGCCTTTGCCTGCCCGCCACCAAGAACAAATCCTAAGGAAGCATGGCAATCCCAGGGCCGCATACACATACTCCACGAGCAGACCTTGGGGCCTTCTGCTGCTGGAAAGGAGTTTTCTCAGCAACTGATAATGGTTCACACAGAAAACCAGCTGCAATATCACTGGTCAGTGCCCCCAGAGCTGGAGATGTGCAGTGAAGGGAGAACGGCTTACGTCTGACACGGAGCCTCTCACTGGAGACTGAAGTTTTCACCTCCTGCGTCACGGGGTTGTAGGCAGCACATTTATAAGTCCCCTCATCCTCCTGGCTGGCATTAACGATCTGAAGGTTCCCAGATGGCATAATAAGGTAATTGTCTGTAGGGAGAGAAGGGAAATTGGCAAATGGTCACAAGATATGCTCCTGTCCAGCGTCCTGGAAGACATGCAGTGTCCTGAAAAAAAGGTGGGCAAGGGAAAAAGAAAAAAACATTATGTCCCAGGCAGCATGGACATCAAGGGAGACCATGCCAGGGACCCTAAACTAACTTGTGCTTAAGACAGGTGGCAAAGTGACAAGGAGGGAGCAGTTAGAGACACCTGCTGCTGGTAAGGAAGGGCGAAACCGAGGGTCCTGTGACGGAACCCATTGGGACAGACCCTGCACTCACCTCGGGAGGCCTCGAGCCACTCCTGCTTCACACTGTAGCGGACCTGAGCCTTGGGGTGACTTTCGGGCAGGTCGCAGGCAATCACGGCTGTGTTCCCTTCATCCACCTCGATCACATGCTGGCCGTCAAACTTGAAATCTTTGAGATCTGCAAAGAGAGCAAAACACAAGGCATCTCAGTGGCTGGCTAAACATCTCAGTGTCAGCTCATCCTCTCCCCATGGACTTGGGGCTGTTTCATTGTGGTGCCGGCAGAGGACCGCTCTGACCCCAGCAGCTAGGGAAACTGGCTTGCTTTCATAGTCTTTTTTTTTTTTTTTTCTCCTTTTTTCTACAAAATGAGTAACTTAAAACACAGCTTCTGGAGAAACTGCCTGCTCCAGGGCTGGGAAACTGGGTGTGAAAAATCCTGGCCTGAGAGTAAAAAATAAGACAACCTACTGCAGCACTGAAGGACGGCCAAAAATGGTCCTTCTGCTGCCTGCAATTTCACACATGGCTGCTGTCCTGCTACTGAGAAGCTGACTTTGTAGTCATAACTCAGGGAGTCCAGCCTGTTTCAAGGGTGTACAGATGCCAGGTGGGAAGAAGTGTGTGATGCCCCCTGAGCTCCTCCCACACCTGAGAAATCAGCATCTCTGCTCCGGGCACTCTTGCTCCCATCAAATATCTCACAGCTGAAAGTTGGTTAATCATGACACTTCACATGTGCCCAAGCTCCAGTTAAAAGAACAGCAACTTGCAAGGAAAACCAGCCTCTACACCATTACGTGGCACAGCTGCTCCTTCCCTAAAGCAGCTGTGAAAACCCTGTCCCACCACGTCCCTCTGCCCAGGCTGTGATGGGAGTTCCCATCCTGGCTGGGCTGATGTGGGCAGCAGGAATGGAAGCACAGAAACTAAGAGGAAGTGGTACCTGACTTTTTGTTTTCTTTTCCCTGTTTTTTTTAAAGCAGGAGAAGAGGACTGCTCCGAAACCCCACAGGCAGGGCAGGGAGCATGCCAACCTGGCCCCACCAAAGTTTCCAGAGAGAAAACTGGTTTCCATTCTCTCTGGGCATGATGGCAAATCTTGCCAAGGCACTGCAAGCTTGAAGTTTCTCAGACAGACTGTGCTGTGAGAGAGGAGGTTTTGTGCCAGGGAAAAAGTCCCTCACGTGCGTTTATACAATGCTGTACACCAGCCCAGGCGACCACTAGTGAAAACGGCACATCCTGCAGTTGGTTGTTGTCACAGGTGACAGGTCACGCTGTCACATCAAGGCTCAGGCTGGTGCCTCTTCCAGGATCCAGGGCTAACAGATCTGAATGGCACGCAACTAAATCTGGATGAGACCACGCTTCCTTTGCAAAACCCCACTCTAAGGCAGTGCGTTGCATCTGCAGCCACGACACGGCCACGTGCTGTCGACAGCTCCCTCGCCCCTAGAAACCCATCCCAGGACGTGGCACCCGTGACCTCGGGCAGTTTGGGAGCCGGGGGGCAGCAGGAGGGCTGGCGGTGCGCGGGCGGCAGGCAGCCTCCCTTGGCAGCCCCAGCCGGCGGAGAAATGTGGGGCTTGTTCTCTGGGAAACGCAGCAGTGCTCCAAGAGCAAAAGACAACTCTGGCTCCAAGCTTCTCCCACCCACAGTCATGGAAAAGTGACATGAAATTTCTCAAGCAGACTTTCTGATTAAAGCAAGATCCTTTATGGAGTTTAAATAAAAACCAGCTCTCTTGGCAAGGCATCGAGAAAGCCTCCCCGAGCGCGGTGCGGAGGGGCTGTCGGGCGGCTGCTGGGGGAGCCAGCGGTCCCGGGCCCAGATCTGAGGGAAGGGGAGGAGGTTGAAAAGAAAAGGGGAGGTTTTGCAATGTCATAAAAATGATTTGCAATGAACATGCTTAATACTTCTGGAATTTCTTGGCATTGTTCAATTAGAAAAAAAAATAATAAAAAGAAGGAATATGGGTGAACTTCAGAAATGTGATTAATCCTTTAAGACAAGCTGGGGAGGGGAGCCATGTTTCCACTGGATATTAAAGCCAGATGAAAGTTAACTCTTAACTTGTGAAAAGCTGGCAGCGCCTCACGCTCCTCCTCCAACGAAAGTTACTGCTGGGGAGGGGAAGGATGATGGATATTTTCTCCTCTTTGCTTTTTATATTTGATCAAGGAATAAAATAGTGAGAGCCACAGAAATGGAAAGAGGTGGAGAAGTGGCGAAAGCCCAGTGTCTGCCTGCCCACATTGCGCATGTTTCTCCGATCAACAAAACATAAACGAGCAGCAGGAAAATTAATGTGCGCCTTGGTGGTCTGGATTCATCACAGCCAAATTAAGATTTTGGAGCCAAGGCATAGGCTCCAGCAATGCTGGCAGGGATCTGCACACACACACTTACACGAGCACGTGTAGACGCACACGCACCCTGAAGAGAAGAAGGGGCCCAAGAGCCTGGAAAAAAAACAGACCCAAGGTCCTGGCCTAGCAGAGCCATCTTGAAGATGGAAAATTATGACACTGTGCCAAGGCACCCTCTGGGATGACTCTGGGCTGGGCAGACATGGGGACCTCTCACATGCAGCCCTCAGATGGTGGCTCAGCCCACATCTCACAGCTGTGGGTGTTGCAGCGCCACAGTAGGGAGCAGGACCTGCAGCTCTTCCTGACTTCCCCTCAGCCCAGAAGTGAGGGACAAGGGGTGAAACTGTGGACAGAGGGGGAAAGAACAGAGGAAAGGGATCCTGGGGTGGCTGGGGGGAGCAAGAACTAGATGCCTCTGCAGAAGCAGAGTGAATACTGGCAGGGGAGAGGGGAAAAATAGCAGAACTGGGACAAACTACTTTCTCATATGCCAAGTGTACGAGCTTCCTGCCAAACTACTCTCCTAAATTCCTGCTTCCCCGCAGAGAACAAGACTGGTTTATTTGCCAGTGGATTTTGGCCACAGGCGATCTCAACTGTCCCGCTCACCACTGGTATGGCCATGTAGAGCCATCCTTTAGCGCCGGAGCTGGTGAGGGGTGGACAGGGTCACTCTGTGCATGGGACAAGCTCCCCACACACATCCTGTTGCATTTGGCCCCTGCACAGCAGAACAGGGTGCAGTGCCAAGCTGGGACAACCAGCTTTGCCCTTGGGGGGTTCAAACAAGCTGCCCCTGAGTTGTGGGGGACCACGCATGTCCCCCCAGCAGGGAGGGGTATAGAGGAGAGGATCCATGCCAGAGGGATATGCAGCACTTGCCCCTTCAGCTGCCCAGCCAGCAGCAGTCAAGCCCCACACCTAACGTGTAATTTGCACCAGAGTCTAACAACCACTGCAGCTGGGAGAAACCACATCCCCTCTCACTGGCTGGGTTTTCCTTCTCATATGGCAGCACCCAGCGTGCCAGCCCATGTTCTTGTCCTTAAAAGACACGCCTGACCACAGTGAAGCAAGTCCTCATCCAGCAGCCATTGTCCAGGAGGTGCTGCGGACAGACAGACTGAGCACTGCCAATCCCAGCCGTGCTGGGATAAGAGGGCTTTCTTTTCCCCCTTTTTTTTTCCTTTTTTTGTTTAGGAGTGAGTGCAACCAAAGGCCATTGCTTGTGTCCACCCGCAGCCGGCTCCGAGGCGCGATGGGGCGAACTGGGGTGCGGGGAGGGTCAGCCCTGCAGCCAACTGTGCTGCTGTCACTGGGGAGGGAAAGCAGCTGAATCCCAGGGCTGGGGGCCAAGCAAGAGGCGGGCAAGACAGACCCGATTAAATGAATGGGAGACCGTAAATAACTTCGGAGAAGAAGCAATAGTAAATAAAATGATGGCCCCCCCAAGGTAAAAGTTCTCCCTGCCTTAGGGAAGAGTGAAAGAGGAAAGGGAGGGAGCCTGAGAAGGTGAACAGGCAGGAACAGGGTCCTCCGGCCTGGAGGCGGGCACCCTCCACTACAGCCCCCTCAGCTGTGAGAGCAGCCTAGGGCTATGGCTCGCTCTCCCCATCCAGCCAGCACCGCAGGAGCCTGGGCACTGGTGCTGTCACCACCAGATTCCTCGCACCCCGCTGAGACCTGAGACAGGCACAGCACCCTGCTGACAGGCACAGACTCCTGCCTACTCACCCCCCAGCACATCTCCCCCACCACGCCTCAGCCCCACTTCCCCACCCTGAGCCCATCTCGCAGTCCTCATGCCACAGCTCTGCTGCCTCACAAAACACCACCTTTGTTTTCCTTCTCTCCCCTCCTCACACCGCCTCTGCCCCCAGAGCCCCCGAGTCTGCTCTGCAAATGCTTTTCCAACAGGCAGCCATCCCCTTCCTTCCCTCCCTCTTGCCACTGCCTCTGGGGAGTATCAGCGGAGAGGCCCGGGCAAAGGAAAATGAATGGGGCTGTCTTCAGAAAGCAGCTGCGAATTCCTGGGGGATGCCCAGCCCGACCCCGTGCAGGGTCAGTGCCCACAAGCACCACACGCTGAGGCCCAGCTTCCCACACGTGCTGCCACGAGGCCCAGGACTGACCTCACCCGTGGCACCGACGGGAGGGAACAGGGCAACGAGCCTCCCCTGCCCACAGCATTCCCAGGACACTGCAATCCCACACCCCTGGCCACAGGGACACTGGAACGGGTGGAGTTTCCTTGCTGCACCCCTCATCTATTTCTCTGGTTTGTTTTCGAATGTCACGTCTGTCCAGGTCAGGCTTGCCGCTGTGTTTGCTACCCTGATTTTCTATGCACACAGACGAGTGCTGGGAGTTACACGGCTCTCGATACTCTGCTCATCAGCTTTGCTCCAGCCCTGCACTTCAACTGGCTCTCTGAGCTCCACAAAGAGCTCCTGACCTTCCAAGCCTCTAGCTGTTACAGAACCAGCCCTCAGCACCGTGTACAAGTCCCTGGTGGAATTACTTGGCCCACTGCAGCCGTGCCTTTTACATACAGCACCTCTACCCAGGAGAGGGGCTGGGGCAGGGCTTTCTGGCAGGATGGCAACTTTGCTACCTAGAAACAGGAACAGAAAATATGTCTCTCTTCTCTGCAGCTGTCATTCATATGAAGGCTTAAAGCCTGAAAGCTTAAAACAGCAATACTGCTGTTTTATCCATACAAGCTGTCCCAGACTGCAGTGCGGCCCTGGGGCCTGCAGGGCCGATCTTGTGGATCATGGTCAGGCCAGCAGTGATCAGCAGGTGAGACCTGCAGTGACCTGAACTGATACGCCACGGGCTGCCAAGGCTGTGTGGAGCACCAGCTCAGCTCTAATTGGACTCAAAGGTGCGCAAGTAATGCCTGAAGTGCTGCTCCCTTTGTCACTTTATGAAATCTTTCCCTTCCGCAAATCTCTCCTCCCTCCACCTCTCGGATATACAACAGCTATTTTATCTCTGCTGGAGAAATCAAACGCAAGTTTCAACCAGCTCTCTGAGCCAGGGGGAAGAGAGATGGCCTCGGCATCACCATGCCGCAGATGAGAGAAGGAGGCATGAGTTGTGGCTGCCAGCACTGCAGCGATGTTATCTGCTTGCTGATCTCAGCAAAGCACAGCAGGCCCCAGGGGACTGGGCACACAGAGCCTGGGGCACCCCAGAGCAGCTTCCTTCAAAGAAGGCCGAAACAAAGGAGGAGAAATAGCCTAAAAGTGGGCCAGATCGTGTTACCTATACTCCTCAAAACCTAGCAAGTCACTTCTTCCAATGACTCCAGGTCCTCTTCCAAAGTAAACCTAAGCCTTGAAAATATTTCCATTGCCCTCTTTCCCCCCACTGCTTTCATTCACACATTCCAGTTTCACATTCCTCCTGCCACCCCAAAATAATTTTTGGATGGAACTAAGACTTTCAGAGAGTTTTCTTTCAGCCTTGAAGGTTACCTGGAGGAGACATATCAACTGCAATGCTGACCTGACAGGGGCTTTCCTCTCACTATGGTCGCCACTGAATCAGCTCTGAGCAAGGTCTTGTAGAGATCTGGAGCAGGAGAGAGAGCCCAGGGCACACCAGCTACCACAGCTTTCAAACTCAGTCCCACCACCAAGTGGTGCTCCCTGTTCTTTCAGACCACTGCAACATCACTGTTGCAAGCACCTGCAGCTCATGAACATGAGACCGGTTATTTGAACCCCTCCAGAAGGTCTTCCTCCCACACCTTCAGTCCCACATCTTTACTGGGATGCCCTATCTCTCTTCACTCACTGACTGCTAAATCTTCCCCACCTGGGTGCTCTCTATCACCCGAGGCTATCCAGGCTTTTGGGATACAGCCTCTGCCATCCCCAGCTATCCCTGAGGATGAGGGACCCATGCAGCACAGCACAGCACAGCACAGGGGTTTTCCACAATGGATTAGTTGCTTGATCATCCAACCTTTGGCTCCAGTTTTGTGAGCTCCACTGAATGGTGCTCCTGACTTCCTCTCAGAAGTGTGTTTGCCACGACAGAGACCACAGCAATGGCCAAGTCCTTCCCTTTTGCACGCACATCCCCAGTTGCAATCCAGCAGGCAAAGGTGATTTGGCTCCTGGAGAGGGCTGATGTACTACTCAGTGGCTTTGATTTGTCCTGAAGGACATGGTGGGGCCTTCTGGTGCTTTATGACCTGTCTCCCATCCACCACTGATGCTAGACTAAAGCAGTCAGATAGGTTAGACATACTTTTCCCAGGAGATAGAGCTGCTGGGCTGGGTATGGGTAAAAAAAGAAAAGGGGATCAGCTAAGCAGGAGCTGATCAGGCTGAGGAGCTGTGCACACCCTACTCTCCCAAATGCAAACCATGCCCTTGGTAATCCCATCCACCTCTCCCCTCCTCTCCTTCTCTCTATCAGGCCACCAGCACACACAGCCCCCTTTCTGCTCTGGAATGTGTTCTCCGAAACTTAATCTCAGCATGGGGCTCAGGCCAAATCCCCCGACAGATTCGGCCCCGTGACAACCCCCTCCCACCCTGCCTCGGAGTTCAGCAACTCTCTCCTTGCTTTCCCTGGCCTCCTCCTCCTCCCACCCAGCCTGGCCTAAACATTTCACTCCTGATTAATGTATCAGAGACAAGCCAATAGTTCTTGGCTTTAAAGCAAAGCCAGGCCCCACTTTGCACAAACATCTTCACTTCTTCATTTTCTTAAGACTTAGCCCCAAACTCCCTTTTGCTGGGAAAGATGAAGCCCTTTCTACGCTCAGGGACTGTCACTGCAAGGCAATGGTAGCCTCCTCTGCACACACTGGCTCCACCAAACACTGTGTGGATTTCTGAGAAGACGGGGCTCTCCACTGCTCTTTCTCAGATGCATACAAATACAGCACCTTCTGGCCAAATACACACAACATCTGGCCAAAACCAGGAGCATGTAAGAAAAATTGCCCACCCAAGACACCTCTGGCCAAACACACGTCTCCCAGTGCCAGAGGGCAGCAGTGAGGAGCACATAAGCTCAGGGATAGGAGCAAAAAGTCCCTTGCTCAGAGTTGTGTCTCAGGAAGGCAGTAAAACTTAGCACAAACTGACCCTGTGCTGGCAGCAGCCCCAGCAGCAGTTGAGCCATCAGCACCAGCAGGCACTATTTATAAACTCCATCAGTAAGTCAGGAACCAGAGGAGGCAGCCTGACTGTCAGGAAACCAACCACACACACAAACTTCATAGCTCGGGTATTCCCTGGTCTTGCAAAAACTTCTCCCACGCAGGAGGAGGACGGCTTGGCTCAGACTGGGCCACACCACATCAGCCAGTCTATGATCAAAAATGCTACAAAAGGGCCTACGCCAAAGGAGTCATCCCTTGATGCCAGCGCAAACAAGCAAGAGTGGACGAGCCTCTCAAGATGTGTGAGTGATGGCCCAAGCAAAGCAGGGGCTGTCAGGGAACCACAGCTACTCACTAGCTAAGGTGACCACTGCAGGGACACTGGCAATGACTCCTTCGGGCACACGAGCGATGCACTGGTACCGCCCCACGGTGCGGTTGTTGAGGGCCGTGATGACGAGCTTCCCTCGCTCCACATGGATACCCAGCACCTCGTCTGATCCAGCCAGCTCCTTCCCATTCAGTCTCCAGGTCACGTTCACTCGGGGGGGGTCCACCACACACCCCAGGCTGACTGGGCCCCCAAGCTTTTGGACAATAGAAGCAGGTTGCACCGTGACCTGCAAAGATTCACCTGCAGAGGGAAAAAATGGGAATAAGAAAGCTTTGTGAGACTCAGCAATAGAAAGGGCAGAGGTAAAAGCTGCAGTGCTGCACATTTTGCATTCCCCATGGCCTCTCCTTGTGTTGCACCATCCCCTCACCCACCCACCCTAATTTTTAGAGATGCACACCAGCCCCATTTCTTCTTGGCACTGCCTGAGAGAAATGTTCTACTCCAAATGTATCTCCTCCTGTGGAGGAGGGCTTGAACCTAGACCTCTGGTCAAGGCTACTCAGGGAACAGCAGAGAGAAGAAAACTCTTGTCCTTGAGGCATGGCTACACTAAACTGCATTGAGGCAAACCAGAATGGGTGAGAAAAGACACTCACTCAGTTTGGCAAAACAGCTGGCAGCCGCAAGCACGAGGCAAGGGATGGGGGACATGGGCCTCTTCCTTCCACGTGTCATTGCCATCCCATGCAGTGTGACCTGGGGCGCCCAGGGAAGGGTCCCATAAGCTGCCTCAGGGGATGCAGGGGATCTGCGGCAGTGGAATCCTGCGGATGACAAGAAAGATGATGGATGAAACCCTCAGGCTTCCCTCTGCTTTCCAGCCCTGCCTGGCTTTTCTACCAACATCCATAAACTGACACAGATTCAACGAACCAGTGGCCTGAGGAGACTAGAGATGCTGATGCAAGCATTTCTCTTCTGCAGCCTCTCCCCCCTGCATGGTTGGGAGTCTCCCAAGACATCCCATCCTCAGTACAAATGCACACACAGACAGTCCCTCCCCTTCCCCATTTCATACTTGGCACAGAGAATGACAGTGATGCACACCAGCAATTTTCAGGAGCAAAACACAAACACTTCCAACAAAGTGTCACTGAAGATACCCACTGAGTGTTGCTGCCACTTCTTGGCTATGTCCGGAATATATTCTATTTTGAACACTAAAGTAAATGAGCAATACAAGTCCATTCTAACTAAGAGACTCAACCTACGAAAATACTTCAGATTAACTGTTCTGCATGAAACACATTTTAAGTCTACACAAACCACCAGGTTCATATTTGAAAGCATCACCTAGCCCCAAAAAACTAGAAATGTATGCTGTGAAGAGCTGCACGCTGCAGCAGTTGCTTTGGAGATTCATGAACAAACACTAAAACAGACAAGCCAGGTCAGGGGGATTAAAGATCTCAGTAGCTGCCCCAAGAGACACCTCAGATGTCAGACTGACTTCATCTTTAATCAAAGACAACAGGCTGAAGTTAAGAGATTCCCCTCTACTGGCACCATAATGCAGCTATAGGATTTTGAGCTCCCCTCAGCTGCAGCACTAAGACGACCTGCAAGTCTTAAGGCACCGCAGAATTGCTCCTGTGGCATGTCTACAGGAAAGAAGCCCAAGACCAAACCCAAAGCAGCCATGGCAGCCAGCCCAAGCAGCAGTTATGCTGCCTGCTCCCCCTGCAGAGCTCAGTTCATTAGCCACAATCATCACCCTCAGGAGCACCTGACTGCAGGATGGTATTTCCTCCTTCCACCATGGTGACTGCTTGAGCCATCACCTGCTTGAGCATGTGCTCTCCATACCCACCTCAGTCAAAATGAGGGCACAAGTCCCTCCAAGCATAACCCTCAAAATTAAACCTCCTAACTCCTTAAGCAAGGACTGACACATACTCCCCCTGAGATGCTTGGCAAGTTGTTCAAGGCAAGGCTGATTACTGCCAGCAAGGAAACCACAGCACTTGGGGAAATATCACCAAGCTACTCTCAAATGACTTTGCTTGGCTTTTGGTGACAGCAAAGATGAAAAAGTGCAGCACAGGGCAATGTCCATGGCCAGCCATGCTGAGGTCCACACTGTGACAGCAAGAATCCAGCAGGCTGCCTTGCATGCCTCTCTGCGAATTGGACTGTCCCTCTCACAGCCTCACAAGCTGCCCCTTTCCCCCCCATACATCCCAGAGCCCTGCTTGAAGGAGAAGTCATGGAAGAGATATTCATATAGAGTTAAGAAGAGAGAAGAAAAGCCTCCTCTGAGCTGGTGATTTCAAAAGGAAGAAACACCAAGTAAAGTGACATGCTGCTGGAGTTTTGGAAAGGCCACAAAGTGCATCTTTACATGGCGCTTTACAGGCCAGTATGAATTCAGTGCACTGGCTGGCCCAGCAGGCTCTGCACAAGGCAACTCTTTCCAGGAGTTACACAGTCACAGGTAGAGTAGCTGTGAGGCCAAGATGACAAGCCCTGCTGAGAGGCAGAGTAAATTAAGTCAATCTTGGCATGGCCCAATGTGGCTTCCAGGCATCCATGAGTATGGACAGAGCTCAGGTGTTGGGCATCTCCTGAAGGCACTCAGAGAGAACAGCTAGGCCATACTCCAGCTACTGCAGGCCACAGCCCTATTACATGTGAAAATCCCTGCGGGGAACCTCCGGTGCCAAAGAGAGAAGACAGCAACTTCCCTCCCACACACCTCATCCTTCTTGGTATCCACTCTCCTCACCTGAGAAGAGTCTCAACATCTCCTCCACCAACCAGCACATAGTGTTGTACAAGATACTTCAGTGACTGACTTGGAGACCCACCTGAGTTGCTCAAGTTTATTTCTCCACCTAAGACAGCCACCAAAGCACCCTTCATTATGCCACGGCCACCATGGCAAGGCACCACTGATGATGGCTGTAAAAGTGCCCTGGGTCTGTCCACACCAGAACACGCAGTGTTGACACCACTGCCGATGCACAAGTTAAGGTCCCACTAATTACGCTCATCTGGAAAAGACTTTGAGGTAGTTCAGGCTCAAAAACTTCTCACGCCCTAAAGTTTATTAGAGATGGAAAGCCTTTCCCTGGTGCAGAAGAACATTTTGGGGTAGGACTTACTGTTTGGTTCCTCAGTGTTGGAAGCCTACGGAGCAAAGTTGGCTCATTCCCCCTATCTGGATGGGTTTGGCAGCAGGGTGGAAAAATGTTGGATGGAAAGGAGTTGCTCCCTGGAGCCCAGGCTGAGGGAGGGGGTAGCCAAAGAAGTTCCCAACCAGACCTCCCTGCAGCCGTGCGTCGCACAGAGCCTCTGGCCAGAAGGGCGAAGCCGAAGGCGCAGAACTGTGCAGGAGACCCTTCGTGAGCTAGGACCACCCAGGCACATGGATGCAACGACTGAACCGGCTGCCCCCAGGTCTGTGAAAAGACGAAGAGCAATAGATGGGGAGAAAAAAAGGGGAGCTCAAAAAATTTGGCCACAGCACCGGGCAGATTGAACAGTACTGAGCAGAGAATGAGGAGAGAAGGTGTGTTGCAACAAGTGTATGTACGGTACCTCCCCAAACCTCCAGGCAAGAGTACGAGCTCTAAATAGGGACATGTGGCCATTTCTTTCACAGCTGAGTGAAGTACAAAAAGTAAATGGCCAGCATAAAAATAATGAGGAAAACGAATGAAAACATCAATTCCAAAAGAACCATTAGGATCCAGGGCCAGATTTTGAAATTCTCAGCTTCCACAATTGAAGCCAGATTTTCAAAAGCATTCAGTTCTTGACATGCTGAGCTCTCCTGAATAGACAACCAACTTATTTCGATGCTTAAATGGGAGCTGACCTCTTTTGAAAATGCTGCCCTTAAGCAGCCTGCAATAGTGCAAAGCAAGGAACTTTATTAATCAGGCAGCTTTCGATCTGCCTCGTGTCCTGCCAGCAGCACCCGAGTGGACTGCAGCGGGCGAGGAGGCAGACGTGGGGAGTGGACGAGACCCCAGGCACTCCAGCTGACTTCCCAGAGGTGGTGGTCCCGGGCAGGGGCTGCAGGGCTGCTGCATGACAGGGTCCTGCTCTGCTGCCTCCCTCCCCAAGGCAAGCCTCTTGTGAGGTGCCTCTGGTTGCCAACACTTCTGCAGCCACCAACAAAACCAGCCTTGACATCTCCTGCTCAACTGCTATCTAGGAAAAGAAAGAGTTAAAGTAATTTAAAGAGCTTCAAGAGGGAGAGAAAACAAACAAACAAAAAAAATATTTGTTTATTTATTTTAAATTCTTTCCTGCCAGGTTAAAATAACAATTTCCTGTCCTAAGTCCCTTTCAGACAGCCCAGTAAATCAAAAGAGGGGCCATTAAGAGAACAAAATTAACGAGAGCTTAATCAGTTAAGGAGGGGTGGTGGGGGTGTAAAATCTGTCAGCTCGGCTTCCCACCATACACCCAAGCCCGGCGAGGCCCCTGCCCGCAGCCCCAGCTGCGATGGAGGGCACTGCAAAGGCAGCAGAGCGAGAAGGAAAAGCAGAGGTGAAGATATAAAAGGGAAGAAAGGCCCGCGCCTGCGCGGGGGGGTGACAGAGCTCGAAAGGAGAAAGGGATTTGAATTAAGCACAGGCCGCAGGAGAGGTGTTTGCTGATTAGAAACTGAAGGTTTTACTGAGGAAATGCAGCTCACAGCCCCAAGCCCCCTCCTGCTTAACAAGGCCCAGCCAAGCAGCCCTTGTTACTGCCACACTGCCTGTAATTTACAAGGCTCCCAAATGGGAACCAGCCTGCGCCCCAGCTCCGGGGCAGCATCCCCGCACGGCACATCCCAGCTCCACCGGCAGGCTGCGGGAATGCACCGGCAGACCGGGAGCTGGCAAAGCCACCGAGGCACATGGCAGTGGTCCGGGGCTGTGGCAGGCAGACGGACCTTGGGAACTCCTTCCTGGCAAGGGATGAACAGTGGGAAGGGGTAAGGACTGCTCTGCACCGAGGGAAAGGCTGCAGCAACTTCAGGCCAGCTACCAGCTGGGGACACCCTGGGTGACTCTGGAGAATTCACTGCAGCTGCTCTCTGTTTCCAGCAGGTCAAGTAGGGACAGCGATACTCCCAGCTCCCTGTTTCATACATTGAGACCTCAGCTTTTCAGAAAAAAGCAATGTCTTACACAGCATTATGGGCCGATTTTACTTGTACTCATTAGTTTTTAATACAAGACAGTACTTTTTTCCCCCATAAAGCAAAAACCACTGAAAAAAAATGTTAAGGACAAAAGAGCTGACAGCACCCCTTTGTTTCACAAATCGAGGAATTTGAGAGCTAGAAGAGGAAGCCAACCCTGCCCAAGGTTATCCAGTAAAGAAGTGGCAGGCAGGGCTGGAAATCAAAAGCTCTCTGACTGGAACCTCCATCCCAGCAAGCAAGCTGTTCTTGGATCCCAGAACTTTTCCATCCCCTCTGAAAAATCCGACTGTACGACTATATAATCCTCTAGCCGCAAAAATACTGTCCAGGTGACATACCTGAGCAGATCAGCTGCAAAGTCCCTGCATGATTCCTGGGCATGGACAGCAATCTGGGCATCCCTGACTGCTTCTCCGCAACCCATCAAACAGTAACATCCCCCAGGGCAAAATTAACCTCTACCCAACTCCCATCCCCGCTTCAAAGTATTCATTTCACACTGTTATGGTCATTTTCTCTGAAAGGGTTTGGGAAAAGGCCAGGCTGGTGCAGGACAGAAGCTCCCCCTCCCACAAACAGCAAGGGCAGCTGATGGGGATGGGTGTGCAGGTGCCATAGGGAGTGGCAGAATCCCAAATGGGAAGTGGCTGGTATCAGGAGAGGGCAGAAAGGCGGATCCCAATGTTACACCACCATGTTTGAAGTCAAGGAGGCAGCACAGTGTTTGTGGAAACAGGGATAAAAGCTTGCCTATTTTTCCCTCTATAGCACTGAGAGCTGTCGATTTCAGAGCGCATTAGCTCGTTTAACATGGCCCTTGACTAACTGTATGAGGGGGTCCCCTCCTCCCTTTTTAAAGTGATTAGGCAAAAAAGACTCTTAGTGGCTGCTTGCGAGCTCAGAGAGTCCATCAAAAAGCCACAACAGAGAAAGCCTGGGATAAATTCATGCTCATAGTCAGAAGGAAAATATCCAGAATAAAACCTGGCATGGCACAACCACCACAGATCACTGAGTTTTCCTAAAATCTGCAACTGTGTGACCCTAAAAAAGAATCAGAGTTTTAATTCAAGCAAGTCCTTAGCAATAGACGCCTCTTTAAAAAATAAACTAAACTTGCAGGTAAAACATCTCTTTTCCTTGAACAGAACGGCTCACGCAAACCAAACCAGCAAGAAACCAAACATGCAAACACCCTTGTAACTTTTTTGTCTTCCTCAAGATGAAGCTACTTCCCTGAGCAGTTCCTTTCTGCAACAGCCTGCAGCATCACCAGGGAGAGGACTGGGCATGCTGGCTTTGAATTAGCAACAGGATGCAAAGCCTTCTCATAGCCTGACTTTTGCTCATATCCCTCAGGACCCAATGCCTGCAGTTTCTGGCACCTCTCCATCCAACAGCTCCTCTGAACCGAGCGCCACTTTCCAGCTGGCATTGATCAGGCTGACTTTAATCATCTGAGACCCAGCAAACCCCTTCACGTTGGCATTTCGGTCAGCCGGCAAGCGTGAGGCCGCTTGAAAAATGAAATGCCACCCTCATACCTGCTACGGGCTCCTCCCCGGTGTCGCCGTGGCGGTGGCACCGCAGCGAGTGTGGCTCACCTCGGGTGCTGCCTGTGGCATGGTGGTCCCAGGGTGGTTGGACCCGCCAGCCGGGGACAGCTCTAGTGCAGGCGGGCCACGGATGCAAGGATGGCCTTGCCCCACAGGATACACGTCCTTTTTTCACAGTTACCAGAAGAGGAGTCCTGTGCTAAAACAGAGTATACACACTGGCTTTTGCTGCCCCTTGGCGTGCCCTGAAAGCAGCTCCAGTCCTTGAAAAGACAAGGCTAAAGCGCACGAAAAAAAGAAAACCCACGTCCTTTCTTCAATATCATGCTCCCCCCATGCCCTAGACACTTAATTTCCCTCCTTCCCCCCCGGCTTCCCCCTCCATTCTGAGTAAATTCAATTTGACAACCCTGCTAATTGGATAAACGCTGCTCCCTACGCTCCTTTAAGGCTGCCCGCTTTTCTCTCCTTGTTTTTGGAGGGCGATTGTGGCTGTTCTTTAACATGAATTCCATCTGCTTTATTTCTCCTCTGCCCATTCAGGACCCCTCCTGAATATGTATGAGGGGCTGAGCCCCCCCACCCCCTTTCTCCTCCATCCCACCTC
>WAAG01062956.1:1890-19143 GCA_013390105.1 Tichodroma muraria | reverse complement strand
CGGGCGGTGGCTGCGGGGCGGGGGCGGCCCCGGGCGCACGGAGCGGCGCGGGGAGGTTTCGCCGAGCGCGGGCGGCCGTGCCGCGGGTGGGAGGATGAATCTGGGGTGAGAGTCTGTTGAAATCTCCCCCTTACGATGCCATTTGCAAGCTCTCGGTTCCACCCGGTTTGCTGGTTTTGTTTCCTCTCCAGTGCTTTGTAAACCTCTAGGAAGTGAATTTGAGAAAAAGGTTCCTGAAAGCTGTCATCTCGGTGCCAAATGTGCCTTGGGCTGCCATATCTACTACTTTNTTTTTTTTTTTTTTTTTTTTTTTTTTTTTTTTTTTTTTTTTTTTTTTTTTTTTTTTTTCTTTTTTTTTTTTTTTTTTTTTTTTGCCAGAGGTGCATTGAGATTTGAATTGGAAAAAACAGTGCTTTTTATTTGCCAGCTTCGGTGTTTCTTAAACATGAATATCACCTTGTGGTTTGATCGCAGGGATTTCTCTGTCAAAAGCACCAGCTGACCTGATGTGATTGCATAGGTGTGTGGACCTACACTGAACAAGTATTGTATTGTTTTTTCTTGAGTTTCAGCAGCTGTTTAATGCAAAGTTACTTTTTAGCATATTTAGGGAGAAAATAAATGTTAACTCGGTTTTGGGGAAATAAATCTTGGTAGAGGCTTTTCCCAGTGTCAAGAGTCTGTAGGTTTTATGTTTTCCAGACATGGTACAATATCAGTCTCATCTTTTGAGAGCATTTTTTTCCTTCTGGCATTGGGGTCAGCAAACCTGAGAAAATGAGTTCTCGATTCTTGCACCAGGTCTTGTTACATCAATCTCTCTTGATAACTGCAGCAAGAATAGAACATGCTTCAAATGAAGGCTCACTCTTGAGATTCATGTTATTATACAGTCTTATTTGTATAAAAAGCTCTGTCGCCCTGTCCCCATGAAATAGTATGATGGCTTTTTCAACAGCATGACTCATAATCCTAAATACAGGAATGAATTTTGACTTAGTACTGTGCAAGTGCTTTATCTCAGCAAACAGCTTTGTGTGTAAAAATGCCAGTAGGGTGGAGGATTCGCTGGTACTCATCTGCGAATCTCTGTCCTCAGGAGGAGAGTGTTTAAAGTTGTTTCCAGACTGGGGGTATGTCTTTACTCCCAAATCAGTGAGGTGATACCAGTTCTTTCAGAATAATTTTGCCATTTCATAAAAAACTTTCAGAAAAGGAGGAACTGGTTAGTTCTTGATTTCTGTATTATTGAAACCACTTTGCCTGGGGACACAAAGTTCAATTTAGTCTGAATGGGTGATTTACCTTTTTCCTTCTTGGTCTCTGTGTAATGACTCTGACTGTACTTCCTGAGAAACCCTGCTCACTGCAGCACCCACGGTTCACATAATTACTGCTGGTTGTATCAAGCCTAATAATAGGGAGAAAAACCTTTCACCCTTTTTTTCTGGTGGTTTTATTGCATGCAAGGTACTTCTGCTTTCTGTTCTTTACCTGAGATGTAGGGAGTAGTTTACTCTTAAAATGGCCTGTGGAGCAGTATGTTTACTGAAAGAAATGTCTATTCTTCATGATTTAACATATGCAGACTGTTTTTCTGTTGCTCTTATGTAGAATATGGATTTATTTTGTACGAACAGAATAAGGATTAAATAAGAACATATGCTTCCTCTTTTCTGGGTGATAAATCCATCTTGCTGTCCCGGAGGAAGGCAGCTTATACAGCCTGGACTCAAAAGATGCTGAAAGACAAAGTAACTGAATGCTGAATATAAGAAGATCAGGTTGTCTAAGCTCCCCAAACTAGACTGCCTAAAACTTGGGAAGCAGCCAGCAACACTGGGTGCAAATCATGTAAAATCCTTAATCTGCTTCATGAAATAGAATCTGGCAAAATAATGAAGCGTTCTGAATTCTTAAAATGACTTAGAATAAAGACAATTGCTCTCCAGTTTTAAGTCATCTCCCTCCAAACAGATTCCCTTCTTTTCCCTTGTATAAAAAAGAAAAAGAAAGCTTTGTATTGTTAATTTCTATGCTTCAGATAATACGTGGAATTTTATTAGCACCACTCCCTTCCCTTCAAGTTTGAAATTATTTTTTTTTTATTTCATTTGCTGGGTTATGTTTTTGGCATTGTCTGCTGCTGTCATCTAACAAGTTCGCTCTGCTTTTGCTTCTGTTGAATAAAATAGCTTAGCATGCAGTTTCAGTCCTCATCTTGGCTCCAAAATTTTAATAGAACTTCAGGAGTCACTGACATTAACTGCCCCTAGCAGGTATTATTAGCTATGTGGTAGATGTTTTGTAGGCTTATGTGAATGCAGTGTTCATGTTTTGAGAAAATTGAGATCTAAAGCACACCAACACACTTGGTGTTTTTATGAGAGAATGGGAGAATTAGTTCAGGTTTTTTGTTAGGAAGAGCAGTCCCAAGGGAGATCCAGTGGCAAGCAATATGGTTATTTGCCGACAGATTGTCTTAGTGTTTGCTCAGTCTCTTAAGTAGATGGTGGAAAGAAATACGCTGCTGAATATCAAAGTGCCAGGTTCTGATAATATTTTCACTTACATCACATCGTTCCCAAAGTGTCTGCAGAACTCTTCTGCTTAGCCTGTTTTGGAACCAGAGTACTCCAGCAGCAATTCTTGGTGAAAAACATCGGAAGCATCTGCTGAGGAAATGAACATGCTGCACAGTGCTAACCAGCTGGGAATCTGATGAGTGGAAACTCTTTCAGGAATCAAGCAGTTTTGCTATTAATGCATCTTCAATTTAAAAAAAATTCTTAACTCTTTGGAGTAGAATAAGGTTATTCTTTATTCCTCTCTACTTTTGCCAAGTTAATATTCGTGCATCTCTGTATTTCATATACGACGTACCCACATGAACTTAAAAAACCCCGGAACACCAAAACTTAATTAATCTTTTGTTCTTCCATACTTCAGAAGAAAAAGTGGAATTTTGTATTTGCAAACCTCTGTATGCCAGCACACTCAAACCCCTCATTTTCCTCTATAAGACTCCTATTACTGGCATAGAATATTGAAGTTTTGAAGGCTTCCTTATCTGTTAGACTTCCATTTCTTGAAGAGACGAGACCTATAATGTAATGAAGTATAATTTCTCTAAGGAATAAATCTCATTCAGATAATGTTGTGGTAGTGGCTTGATTTCCATTGCTTTTGGCCCTATTTATTTTATTTTTTTTTTGTTTTACTCTTTCTTGAATGTTCCTCTGAGTTGATAAGTTACTGTAATTTATGGCTACAAAGAGAGGATAAGTAGAGTTTTGTACAAACCTAGACTAGTTCAGTGGAGGGATTTGGATAATGACATAGGCTTTCTAAAGTGGATGTTGTTTGAGGAGGAGCCACCATAATGAAGAAGAATTGACAACACAACTGCTGACACAGCCTCCAGATGTGATGCAGTGGCTTTCTGTGGAAATGCAGACTTTTATCAGTGTGGATAGATTTCTTCTTTTACTCAAGCTGGAATAGTTCAGCTGTCTTGAGATGAATTGTGGGGTTTTGTTCTTACCTTCCCACAAGGAGAAGTCTTGTCTGCTTTAATCAGGTCAATCCTTCAAGCCCAAGGTCTGTGCATGCAGTCAGGCCGTGATGCAGCTCTTTTAGAAACTTCTGCTAAAGAGATCTCATACATACGTGGCAGCCTGGGTGCTAGGGAGACACTGCAGTGAAAGTTCAAAGAGGAAATACATTGGGGGACAGGGATTCCCTCTTAGAGTACTCTAAATAGTAAAGTCCTCTTCACGAGGAAAGCTTAAGTCAATGCTATGATTCATTTGATTTATTATTTATGGTTTGTATGAGTTAGGAATCCTGTGATCCTGGCCCTTTGAATCTCACAAGGACTTCTTATTCCTCTTAGCTAACTGTATTTTCTCATATATCCCTCAGGCATTCCAAACTGTTTAACCTTGATTATTAGTCTAACCTGCTGACATTTGTCGTACTGATTTTTATATCCTGATAAAATCCTGTAATCTTTGATAGCGATCAACAGCCTCTTTTGACCTTGTCCTTTAGACAAAAGGATTTCTCTAGGTTACAAGTAGCAGGCTGAACTTGATTTTACTTTTATTGGTTGCTGCTCATGGGTCAGGCAATTTGTTACATTTCTATATATATAATCTTTGACTTAAAATGTATTCCTTGTGGTTATGTTTCCTTAGAATAGTTTTAAAACTAAAAGCTTTTTTTTCCCTCTTGTTAGAGTTAGGTAATGAAGTTTATTGCTGCTTGCTTCCCGTTGCCTATTAAGGTTGTGTTCCTCCCTTCCTATGTGCACTGTGACTGGTTCAGCTTTTTATTTAACCTGTTTTGAGGTCCTAGCAAGGCATTCTCTGACAGCTACTAATAAAGTAGTAGATTGCATGCTAGGTAACACTCCTTCACCAAAAGGAACAGGCTGCCCAGGGCTGAGTCATCATCCCTGGAGGTATTTTAAAAGACCTATAGACCCTTAGACTCAATGATCTCAAGTACCTTTTCCAACTTAAGAGAGGTTATGTTTTTACATTGTCATAAAAGAAAGATACAAACTGCAGTTAATTACCGTTCCTGCCCAAGATTATGTTTTGTGAACTGGATGGTTTTTGACTTTTGAAAGATACTGAACACTTGGATTCTGCCACTTTGTGTCAAAGTCCTCTTGTCTGCAATATGTGTGATCAGAGTGGATTAGCATATTTTTACCATTTTACTAATAAGAATCTTCTGTATTGGCATATATTCCCTTGGGTAGTAGTTCTCTTGAGTTTGAAATGCTGTGTCTTATCCCTCACATCTAATTTTTTTTCTTTTTTCTTTTCTTTTTTTTTCTTTTTTCTTTCTCTGTTTGATCCTTTTCTGCAGAGAACTATTACTGTTCAGTGCAGCTTCAGTGCAGTTTTTGAACTCTGCAGAATGCATGTGATAGACCTGGAAGACAGTTTCAAGTATTTAAGGACCCACATAATTAAACTTGTATTTTCTGTTCTATTTTGACCTTCTTTTTTGTAAAATGAAGCATAAAATGTGTTTTGATTGAAGATGGGACTATCTGAAACATTTCATTAGACACATTAACCTTGTCTGCTTGGTATACATGAGTTAAAAATATATATAACTCCTTCATTCAATGAATTTGAAAATTGGTATAGTATTCATAATAAAAATCCTTGAACAGATAATCTACCTCCTAACAAGCTTATAAGTAATTTCTATGAGTCTTTCTTGATAGGCCCTGTTCAAGTGCAGTTTGTGCAGTGACTTAATTTTCTATACTGTAGATTTAGAAGAGTGAAAATAGCAGCTCTAAGTTGCTCAAGAAAGTTTCATGCTGCACCACTACGCATCAGGCATTCCAATTAATTTCCTTTTTCTTAGAGTTTGCTTCTCTCTATACAGGTTTGATCTGACAGTATAGGAAAAGTTTGTGGAACATGCTGTATAGCAGTAAAAAAAGGTTTCTCTATCTTTCCCACTCAGACTTCAGCCTAGATTTCACAGGATATTTGACCACATTATTAAAGCTACCTTGTTCCAATCAGTTCCTTAGCACATTGTTTTGGTTTTCTAAGTTCTTGTAAAAATGAGCAGTTTGCTTCCCTGTATTTCTTCTTGTGAAATGCAGTTTCTCTATCAGGATTACTGATCCTCCAAGAATATGGTGAAATGCAGTATCATTCTGTTTACACTTCACATCTCTTTGTGTTATGCAACTACTTTTCTTTTACTAGACTGCAAAAAAGCATGCAGGAGCAGAATGCTTCCAGTGGCTTTTCTGCTAAAGCTAACAGCTATTTTACTACAGATTAAATAAACCACTTTTGAATACTTAGTCGAATTTTAAGAGCCTGTAATCAAGTTGCCGTATTTTATGGTTGTACTTTAAATATGGTTATGGTTATAGCTTAAAATAAAACATTAGCTTGTTATTTTTAATAGACATTTTCTTAAATACCAATAGAGTTTGTTTATAAATCAACAATAATAGCAAAAATAATTTTTCTCTCTTTTGATAGCTTAACTTCTCTTGAAAGACAAAGTGTGCTCCTTATAGATAAGCTGTAGTTCTTGTTGGAATACTTTCCCTGAGTTTTTTCAGTACCTCAGCATTACTAAGTTCAAGAAATTGGATGATCAGTGAAATGAAAACTTCTGACTGTATTAATGATGTGAGAAATGAAACCAAGTTGCAGGAGTGTTTGTTTTCACAAAGTGGTTTGACCTATTACTGAATCTACATCTTGTTGGTTTGAGGCCTCTCAAGGTAGCTTCTTGATACCAGGTTTTGGTCCCAGCTGTAAATCTTTGTGAAGTCTTTGAGCATCTGAAGTGACTCCCCTTGGGTTCTGGATTGATAACTTAATGGGATGATTCATGATTCCTTTGAGGAAAAGGTTACAGTAACTTTTTTCACCTGACCTATCATGGCAAAATTCTCCCCAAGGTAAATTAGAAAATGTTTGAGGGAGCAAGGAGGAGCTTCAGGCTGGAAGATGCTCAAGGGCTTGGTTTCCATTACAAATTTCTGCATACTTGTGTCTGAGATGAAGTTCTGTAGAAATAGTACTTTCCCACTGTAAGTTTGGAATTCCCATTTGGTAGTTGATGCAAGCAGGCTCCTGATTGTGCAGTAAAGGAGCAGCTGTTGCAGCACCCTTGATTTGTTACCAGCAGGGATTCAGTGTCACCACAGGTCTGTGGTGAAAGGACTGGTTCTTTACAGTGATATCAGGAGAGTTTAACCGCAGTGGGTGAAGTTCTGTGCCGGTGTGAAAGGCCTGTTGCAGTTTACTTAAGCTCTTTTTGAGTTGATGCTACTTAAACCTCTGTCTCTGTATACTGAAACCAGCACAATGAGGCCCAAGTGTACACTTAAACTTTCCTTTGAGGGCTGTACTGGCTGATGCAGAGCAAAAGCTTGCACCAGGTTTAGCTTCTGTTCAGCTTCTGTTAAAGTCCTTGTACCTTGATTCATTTCCTGGTGTCGTAATTTCCACATGCAGCGGTTGCGTAGCTTTTGCACCGTGTAATGTCACAGAATGCCACTACTGAGTTACTTAAAACGTGTCTAGGAACACTTTCTTACACTCTGAGATATTGGCATGTATGTGGCCACTTCTAGAGCAAAGAAAACTCTGAGCCTTATAAATGGAAAGAAGTTTCATTTGAAAAAAGTTGTACTTGAAAAATAGTATTGTAATTTAACTACATGTGGAAAACTGGTCTACATCAATTTTGCATTTTTTACACTTAAGAAAGGGGTTAGATGGAGATCTGAAGAATCTGTTTTCTCATTATTTGGGGTTTTAAAAAAATGTTAAGAAGCAGGGATTCTCTTTTCCCCTACATTTGAAGTGCAAGTTTTCTTCATCCCGTGTACTTAAAGAATGGACTTTTTTCCCCGTCCACCATTAGTAGTCTGGTTTGCTAGAATTGTCTTGGGCTCTATTCAGACTGTTTGAACCTCAAGTCTGTTCTACTTCTGGGTATTGTTCATGGTGGATATGGCAAACTTGAACTCCATTGCCTACCATCAATATACATTTTTATGTTCGTTTATCCAATTTAAAAACAAAAATAGCCTCCTCATTGTATAAGTTCCTGATGTACAACTCAGATTTCACACTATTGATTTTGGGTGTGCATTATGGAAAGAGCTTTTTAATGAAGGTGTACTCTTGCCCTTTGACAAGCTACAGAATATTTTTAAGTATGCCACCCACCCTATTCTTTAACTAAAATTTGACATCTAATTAAAAAGACTGCTGATGCAGCATTGTAATTTGGCAAAAATTACTGTAGGAAACTTACAGTGTCTACCGTGCCTGTACTGTGGGGATCAGGCCCATTGCTCAGGATAAAAATGTTCTTCCAGGCCACAAAACGGCAGAATTAAAACTGTCTCATTTTTTATTTTGTAATGACCAGCTCTGTCATCCTTGCATTTGACAAACAGAGAAAGAAATCTGTCAAATGCTATTTTAGTAGTTCTTTTTCTTTTGCTGATGTTCCCAGTTGTGTTGTGTGTGTGCCTCAGTGCAGTGCTAGCCATTGTCCAGTTTACTGTGGTGTTCAGGTCTTTATTTCCTTTATTAAAATTTATTTAGGATGTCATGGGACATCCAATCTCATGGGACTCCATGACATCCAATGTTATGGGACTCTCAATCTAAGCATGCATAATTTGGGTTTGGTGTTGTGGGGTTTCAGTTACGTGTGAGGAGGGCTTTCTGTATCCCCTGCTCTGCTTGTGAAAACAATATGATTTTTCTCTTAATCCAGACTTCTGAATGGCTTTTGCAGTTTTACGCCAAACATTTAATCTTTGAGGATGCAATATCACCATGTGACTTGAAATTTTTTGAGACACATTACATGTAAGCTTTACCTCATGCATCCCTTCCCATCCCACAGTGTTCTTCTGAAATTCTTTTTCAGTTTCTATAACCTAATTTTTTTCTATAACCTAATTTTTTATTAAACCAGTTAAGGAAATGGCCTTATTTGCTGAACTCCTTGACTTCTTGAACTGACTTAAAGAGAACCCACTCATCCTGTTCCACCCACCGGACAAGCCTGGATGGATTTTTTTTTTTTCTCTGTACAATTAAGTCAGAGTTGATGAAGTCTCTGAATGGTGTATGTGCAGTTGTGCTGAATCTTTGTTATAATCAGCTAATAATAGGTTCTAGTTCATCTTGTACCTTTCTGTTGGGTTGCTCTTTATCTGTTTATGAAAACAGATGGTTTGAAGCATTGATTTCATGCCTTCAGAAGGCCAGTTGATCTTCATCTTTTTCTTTGTCACAACAAAGTTTCCACACAGATCCTCTTTCTTGTTTTTTTTTTTTTCCTGTTGAGGCTTTTTCAAGTGAACTCAGGATGTCCGTAATGATCGAGGGTGTTTTTGCTGAAAGTCTGACTCACTGCCCATGTTGCACAAGCTTTGAATTCACAGAAAATGAAAGTAGCACATTGAAAAAACGGGTAATCCATGAATGTCCAGTAATTTGTCCTGGTTTACAGATTTTTTTTTTCTTTTGGGATTATTTGCACCAGAATTATCTTCCATGGTTTTGCTAATATAGTCAATATATTATTGGAATAACATAATTGGCTTGATTATTCTCAATGTTTGTGTGGGAATCTCATCTAAGGCTATCACTATACCTCCCAAAAAAAGCTAGTCAGGATAAACAAATGAAAATATTATGGAGAAAATGTAAGTTTGTAAACTTCACATTGCCTCAGTAGCCTGTTAGAATGTAGGAAACCTCAGCAAAGCAAGGCAGCAAATAAATTTTGACACCTTTTAAAATTCTGTTTTCTGAAATGTCCAGTAAATCCATGCTAACTGGTGTCATTTATAATTAAGCTGCTTCTTTCAGTCCTGAACCTCAAGCCATATGTTGAGTCCAAACTGTAGGATACAACTTTTCCCTTTGCTAAGATAACAGCCTAAGTTGGAAATTATTAAGTGACAAAAGCTGTAGAAAGAAATATCATATTCCTCTGAAATACAGCAGAAAATGTCATTGAAAAAATTTATTCTTTCTTTTGTCAGGCTAGTAGCTTGAACTGTTCTCTTTAAGACCAGACCTATTAATAGAATTAATCATAAAATCACGGAATAGTTTGTGTTGAAGGGATCTTGAGGCTCATCTCATTCCAACCCTCTTGCAGGGACTCCTTCCACTAGACCGGGTTGCTCAGAGCCCCATCCAGCCTGGCCTTGAGCACTTGCAGCCACTGTTGAAGTGAGGGCTGGTGTGTTTTGGTGTCCCCCCTGCAGTCAGAGCCACTGCTCAAGTACCCATTTACCCACTTTGGGCAGGGGAACGCAGGTGTAAGGCTGAGGGAGGATACCGTGGTCTGTGTTGGACCCTCATGGCTGCAGCTTACACAGCAAATGGACTGCTCAGGATGTTGAAATGTGTTAAGATAATGCCTTAAATAGTTATTTGCAGGTTATCTGTCAAATCCTGGCTGTTACAAAGATAAATCAATGTAGCTCAGTGATACAGAGTTTAAAAGAGAAAGGCTTTTTATATCAACTTTTAAGATGTGTTTTCCAGCACATTTCCCCTGTGAGTTGAAAGGAATGAGTATTTTCATAATATTAGAAAATCTATTCCTCTGTCTCTTTCTATCTTTTTTTCTTCATTAGGTTTGACTAAACAGTAAAGAAACCCATCCATCTGTGGTAGTGTCAGTAAAGTGGCCTCTGTTTTCTTCTCTGCTGGTACTACAGTACTGTTTCAAGATCATTTACATTCTGCTCAGACCTGCAAGTGATCTTTTTGGCAGCTTTGTACATTTATATTACCTGCTGGATTGTAATAATTTTCAAATGGATTGTCTGAAAGTAGAGGGGTTTTGGTCCGTATTTATAGATGAATATTCCTGTCTGTGGGTTTATTTTATGTCTTGTGCATTTACCTAAGTAGTATAAACATGGCTCTGGGAAGAACCTTGTTAGATCAAAATGCAGAGCTTTTCACTGTCACCATTCTAGAGATGGACAATATTATATTGCCTATTGAATTTCCTTTCTGATTCTGGAAACCATTTGGATTTAGAAGGCTATTTAGGAGGTATTTTTTAGAGATTTTTTTTGTTGTTTGAGGAAGAAGGAAGGAAGCCTTGGTGTTTACATTATATTGTTTGTAATGTGTTTGTATTGTTGAAACACAGGAGAACTAACCTAAATAGTAACCTAATGTTTTAGAGTGGACTTTAGAAATCTGACTTAACTGCATTGTAGATCTTGTCCCTGTTAATTCAGATAACATTTGACAAATATGTGAATATTTTGTTGTACATTGGTGGTGTTTTCAATTTATATTAATGTCCATCTAATGTGTGGAGGAACCTTTAAGTTGGTACGTGGCAAGAGTTTCTGCTAGGATGAACATTTTTTTGTCTCTTCCATCCATACAACTATGAGCGGCAGAGAAATTTGTGAATGCTAAATTTTATGTGACCTTTTTTAGAGAACAGTTACCAAAGTGGATCCATTTCTGCTTGTTTTTGGAAAAGCTCTTCATTTAATGAAATGTGCTTCAGTTTAAACCACGTGTTTTAAGAACTGGCTTGTGTTCCCAGCACTGCAGGGGGAAAAGCTCAACGTGCATGCTTGAGAACACGCCAAAGAGCACACGTGGGGGAATTCCAGGTCTGGTGAAAACTTTAGAAGAAGGTAAAAGGTACTTAACATAATTACATAGCTTCAGATTGTATAAACCTTGTATGGTTCAGACAAGCGCAAAATTATCTCACCAGGCCTGCCCCTTTTTTTAATTTAATTGATTAAAAAAGCTAGAGAGGGACTGGATTTCTTAAAAAAGTTCTGAGAAAGTTCAGAAAACTCTGGTAGGCAGGTGAGGTTAATAACCTTCTGATATGATTTAGACAAAAAAATATAAGATTAAATCTATGACAGCACAAATATAATCTCATTTTTGAGTTACATAAGACTGTTTAAAATGGGTCATTAGTGTTGGGGAAAAACATGTTTTAATTTTCTAGGCTTTTTTTCCCCACCCCCCTCCCCTTCCCACACTAAAGGGAATGCTTTCCTCTAGGGACAAAGATAGGATGAAGCTAAATATATCACTTGTCTACTTTATTTTCTGTCATGTTGATTCGGTGGTAATCACTTGTTTGAGATTCACCTTCAGAGATTCTGCCTGACATATGGTGATGTGCATAATGAATATATGCAAGCATACAGCAGTTTCAAATTCGTTCTTTATTGCAGTTAGGTTTTAGTTCGCAAATTGTTGTAATAATTAAAGAGATTTGGTAAGCATTAATCTATGCACTTATGGGAAATTTCACCTTAATTATTTATTATTTGTGTGAGATGAAAAAAAACAATTTAAGACCTGGCTTGAGAGTTGGACTTCTGTTTCCTAATTTCAAATGATATACAGGCAGATTAAGTTTCTGTTTTTTGAAAGTACCGCCACTTCCAGGGAAGGATAAGAAGTTGGTTGGTTGAAAAGTGTAATCTAGGTGGCTTAGTTAGGGATTTTGGTTGGTGTTCAGTTTGGAGGTTTCGGGGGGTTGTTTTGTTTTGGGTTGTGGGGTTTTTTTTGGAATGGGGCGGGGAATGTTTTGTTGTTTGGGGTTTTTTTCAGCTACCAAGTGATCTTGGATAGAAAGTGAATAGCTTCTTCAGCAGCCCCTTAGAAATGAGATATACAAAGGGAAGTACAACTATGTGTTCTCTAGACATCTAAAAATGTTAATATTAAAAACCTAGTTTTCTCACAAACCTTTTTCATACTGTGTTTTGGGTAATTGGGGAAAAGACTGAAATTTTCACTTTCCCACTCATAATGGGGACCATGTGATGCTGATGAGCAAGAACAACAACTGCTGCAAATCTTGCTGAAGCTGTAGCTCTTCCTTTGGTACTCCTGTCTATCAAAATTGTGTAATTGGTTGCCAGCAATGGGAGTTGCATCCACAAAATCCAGTTCGAAGCTTCTGATGAGTGTGATAATTTGCTTTAAATTTCTATTCAGTGGCTAAGTCCTATTAATCCAGCTTCTTGTTCATCCTGTTTAGATTCTTTATAGTGTTGACATTAAATTTTTCAATTCATGCTGAAAATTACATGTTGGCAAATAAACAGGTAACCATTATAACACATCAAATCAACATCTATTCAAGCTTTGTGCGGAGCCTTTGATCAAGTACTTGATAGTAAGTCATGATGTCAGTCAGTGTGCTGAACCAGAAGAGGACAACAGGATGATTGTAGGAGAGATTGCTGCAATTTTGATGGAAGGGCCAGTCTGTGCAGCCTGGACTATGCTAATCAAACTGGCAAGACCAGATTTGTAGCTGAAATAGCAAATTAATTATTGCCCTACTTAGATTGCTGTAATGTGTAGGGGACACTGGGGTTAATTCCATGGGCAGATGTGAGGGGGCCATGACTTCTGGCTGGAGAAGTCTGCTGGCACAGATGGATCCAGAGTAGCTCGTGTCTTCCTCTCTTAAGCTGTCGCACTGAGATTTAAGCCATGCATATGGAATCATGTGTCCCATGTCATTTCCATTTGTCAAATCATAAAACCATTTTCCCTGTCACTCTCCACTATTTTGACTTCACTGCAATAGTTTCTCTTACCAGAAATGGCTGCTGGTAAGCATGAGCGTTTCTGTGTTTCCTAAATTATTCTTCATGATCAGAAAGAGACTAAAAATTTGCTCATACTATGTTGTAAAGCACTATTTTGAAGAACAAAAGAGCAAAAGCTTCGAATGCATGACAAGCAATAATGATTCCCTGATACTTGTTGTGCTGTAGAATATTGGGGTGCACAGAGAAAGGGAAAAGAAGGGATGAAAGCATATCCTAATTTGAGTTTAGGAAGCTCAGGTCCTTTCATAGTCAATAGAGAAGATGAGGCTTTTGAATCGCTCCTTAAAAGGGGGAGAAGGGCTAAGCTAGACTCTTCACTACCAAAAGATACAATTTCTCCTCATTTTCACCAGCTCTGATACCCACCTGACCCATCTGTTAGACAGCTTGGTTTGTGAAACAAGCAGAAAGCTAATGTAAGAAAAAGGCTTCTTTTGTTTTCATGATCTCAGTCAGCTCATCAAGGGATCTGTTGATTTGGCACATGTAGCACAAAGGGGGGGGGGTTTAGGATAAGTGCATTGAGATTAGGCTGTTCCTCAGCTGGGAGCTGCTGGCTCAGCTCAGCCCTCTGCTGTGCCTGGACCCTCTCCTGTGGGTCCAGAGGCCTCCAAGGGCCCCAGATGTCTTCACTGACTAGAGTGACAAAATAACCCGCTGCTTCCCCTTCTGCTCTGGTGGCAACGATGGCTGCTGTTGTCATCTTTGAGTCTTAACTTTTCCTTCCTCTTCTCTCATCCTGTGTGATTTTGATTTTTGATTTTTTTTTTTTTTTAAATTTGAAAACAGGAAATATAGTAATCTTAGTAAATCTTTATACCTTGTTAGGTATGTCGTCATTAACTAAATGATAGGAGGATTTCTGTGGCAAATTAACTTTGCCTTCTCAATTGTAAGGTATATCCAGAATTTCTGCTTTATGGATGTGCTCAAGAACAACACACTTAAAATATGCTGCTTGGGGAGAGTGTCCTGCCACACCTGTAACCATGTCAGTGCCAAGCCTAGTGAAGCTCCCTTTCACTTGTATCATATCTGGGTTCTTTTGGCAAGCAGTCAAAACCTGATTTCGCCCTTTGCAGGCATTAAGCCCTGCTCTTAAACATCGTACCTCAAAAGACTGTGTCCAGTGTATGGTGTGAAATTAATCAAAAAGAAACAAAATTAATGACCTGCTGTGGTGCCATCCATCATGATATCACTCAGCAGGTGTGAAATTAACTTGCCTTGACTGTGGATTAAATTGAACGGCGTGACGTGAGCCTACGGGACCTGTTTCCGTTAATACTGGGGAGCAAGTGTTTTTAAAGATTCCACCTTAATGAACTGCTTATGCCATGCACTGGATAGTCTTATGACCGTTTAACAGCATGAGTTTAGATTATGTTCCCTAAGAAGATCAAGTATTACTGTATCAGTAAAAATTGTTAAAAGGCAGGCCACAGAAATGTGGTTTTAATTTCTGTAATTACTGTGCACCAGATGGTGGATGTATACTTTTTTCCAGCGTAAGTACTTCAGCTCAAATATAAGCAGTTGTGATCTTTATTTACAATTCATCAGATTTTAACCTAGGTGATAACAATTCCTTTGTTATGGCCTGTTATGACGACCTTCAAAGAAGTATGTAGACGAAACCTCACTATTGTTTGTTATGGTTACAGAAAAGCCTTTCTTCTTGGGTTTGTTTGGCTTTTTTTTCCTCCTAGATCTTAGTTATGGTGATAGCAAAATTACCCACTAATATTCACTACCCACTAACTTTGTTTTGGAATAAGTTATCTAATATTAGAATATGTACTTATGACATTTGGTAAATCCTAGTTAATGTAAGAACAATACTACAGAGATGCAAAATACATTACAGGTTAGTAACAACTTGAAAGAAATGAGGAAAATGAAGGAAATGTATTTCCCAATTTGAATCTAAAGATATTCTGTCAACTATTTTCTTCTGTCCAGTCCTATTTGCTTACGTATATGTGCTTTTTCCTCCATAGTTGCTCAGGTTTTTCAAAGGACCTATTATCATTGTTGTGGAAGCTCTTTTACTTCCAAGTTCTTAGTGGATTTTTGCTGTGTATGCCCAGAACATTGTCCTCTGAAATGTTCAGTCATCTCAGCCCTTTGGAGAATGCCTGGTGTTTTTGCCCTTGGCAGAAAATAAGTCATGTATGGATTTGTTGGGTTTTTGTTTGATTGTTTTTTTTTTCTTTTTGTCTGCCTGCCCTCCCCCTTAAATTCTGAATACACATTTCCAAGAGTTAAGGAATTTTCATGTTTGTGATTAGGAGGAGGACTTAGTTATGACTTGCATGGCAGCTTTCTTTGAAGTAGGACTGGCATGCAGCCATTAATACATTTTCAGGATAAGGTGTCCACAGTATATTGACACACTCTTGATAAACTGGTCTTTATAAGTTGATTCATTTGACCTCTTACTAAGAGCTGTCTGTACTTTATACAGGCAGTACTGTTTTGTTTAAATATTGTTGATAAGAAAGACGTTAGACTGGTGAAAGTTAATTAATTCTTTACAGTTGTTGTAACAAACTGCTGTGGATTTTGTGTCAGAAGATAATTCTGACATTAGCATTAGTAAGATGGTTTTGGTTCATAACAAATGTGGTGTAACTACTGAGAAATGTTAGGGTTGTTCAGAGTTGCCCCCCTCAGGTGCTGTGTCACTGGCAGGACTTTCTTCAAGGACAAACCCGTAAGTAGTAGCTCCAGGATCATAGGATCAGTACTGTTGGAACTAAAGAGCTCTGTAGGCCTTTTAGGTACAGCTCACAAGGTATTTTAGGAGTTTCTTCTTTCCTTGAAAAGAAGCATCAGCCTTGGTACCCATTTCAAAATGAGGAGGTAAGCAATTCATGGAGGCCTAATGCTTTAAAACATTATAAACATTAATAAAGTCCATCAAGCTTTTAACAGAGAACAAAGGTTATGTGATTACTATGTCAGTCATATTTCAGCTGGGGCTTTGAACTGCTTTCTTTCCTGCATTAGAAAATTATTATGTTGATATGAGTGTAAAGAAACTTACTCTTAATGCTTATATTGTAACACAATGCTCTTTCAACCTTCCTTATATTGAAATCAACCCAGGGATACTGTGTTCAATTGTCCGCCTGCAGTCTGGGTTTTACCTTACCAGGTTTATTTAATTGTACTCCTCCCTGCCTCTTGTTGATGGCTTATATAGTTGCTTAAGCTTTTAAAATTAATTTGTAGCTCCAGGCGAGATGGGGAGAGAAGAGGAAAAGAGGTAAGTTTACCTTCTTTTGTGGAACTTCTAGTTTTTGAAGCCAAGTGACAACCCAAGCAGGAGTGTTCTCTGACAGCTGTGACAGCAAGAAAATTTCACTGTCCTGGCAAACCTTTTTGTCATCCCACTTTGGAAGGAAAAAGGCCTTTCACGCCTGTTTTCCATGACAGGCTGTGTAAGTTGGGTCCCACAGCTCTTCACTGGGCCTTGCATTCAAACTGAGTTTGCGTTGGCTGGTTTTGCTTTTGCTTTATCCTCTCATAGCTGTAAGTATCCTATCACAAGAGAGCATGAAGTGAAGGTTTCTTCACTGCAGGGTTTTATTTTTTTTTTATGCATCACTGCTAGATTGTGGTATGAAGAGAACTCAGATTTCTCTACTTTGCCTGTAGCAAGAATATGCAAACTTGGTTTGTCAGAGTTAAGCAGTGTGATGTTACATGCCTGTGAGTATGGGTTCCTGAGAAAGTATTTGGATTTGGCTGAAAATGACTGAGAACTGCAGCTAAAATTAGCAGAGATGGTCCACTGAAAGTAAACTGATCCAAGGGAGAGAAAAACAGAACAAAGTCAAACAGACCCCCTGCTTGTTCAGTGCCGTTTGCACAACTGATATTGTGATCCAAATGTCTGCTGGTTGCACCTCGTGTCTACAGAGCATTGTCCATGTGCCAGATTGTGCTGACAGTACTTTCTGAAGGGCTCAGAGCACATGAGGAAGTGGAGATTTTGTCTACTAGCAAAGATGAGGGAGTAGACACTGGTTAAATCATTGTGCAGGGTTTGGTTGTTGGGATTGTTTTGGTGT
>WAAG01062950.1:0-19215 GCA_013390105.1 Tichodroma muraria | reverse complement strand
ATTTCTGTCCCCGCGGGAGAGGGAGTTTGCCGGGCGCGGGAGCTCCAGGGGCCTCGGCCCGCCCCGGGAAGGGCTTATTCCAGTGGGGCAGGACGGGGCGATCCCCTCCGTGAGTTAAGGTCGGCAGGTCTGGCGGGCTCCAGCAGCGGTCACCGCTGCCCCGGCCTCTACGGAGAGCTCAGATTTATAGGCACGAGATTTTNTTTTTGTCCCTCCCACTTGCTGCAAGAAGGCAAACGGTACAGAAATTTACGTGTTCTGAGGGCGAAAGATCTCTGTGTTAAGATAGCTGCGTCTGTATTTCCAGCTCTGGGTTGTGGCATGCGTGTGACGGCTGCTGTGTGGGCACGGCTGGATGGGAAGCGGGCTGTCTGTCGCCTGGCGCTCTAAGTGCTGGAGCCATTAGCGGCACTTGCATCGATCCGTGCATACAGATATGCCTGGCTAGGCCGCGGGTGCGCGCACCACGGCGCTCGGGGGAGCACACAAACTGCGTGTGGAACGGCGTTAAAAATACGTTATTACACGTACTTCTAGCTTCACAGAGAGGAACTGGGAAAGCACCTTGTTCTCAAGTCTACAGATGATCTCTGGAGCTGTAGCGGCATCCTTAGGCTTCTGTTGTCACTCTAGAGCAAAAGCAATGAGAGGACAAAGCTCGCTAAGAGGTTTGTAGCCTCTGGTGTGAGCCAGAGCAGTTGGAAACAACTGCTAGTGTAAGTGGGGGTGGGAGTGCAAATAATGATAATATTGATGTATTATCGTGGGGGCGGAGGGAGGTGGGCACAAAGGAATGACCCCGGAGTATACCACAGCCTCTTGAGAACCTTCTACCGTATTTATGATTAAGCTGGAAAGGGCTATAGAAATTGAGTTATAAAATAGCCTGTAGTGGTTTTCTTAGACTCTCTGTGCAGAACCAGTGTAATTTCAGCTTAAATGTTCTGAATTAGTAAACTATATTGCAGGAATGTTGAGAGCCTTAAAATAAATCATACTCCATTTATTTAAGTATCTTGTTAGCCTTAAAGCTTGTGGTTAGTTTCCGTGTTGTGGTTCTGGAAAAAATGAGTAGATTTTTAAAATGCATTCTGTGTAGTCAATGCCATGCCTCTGTTGAACGCATGCTAGCTATACTTGTAGGTATGTTAGTTCTTTTGAGCTGGGAAAACAGAAGGTTAGGACTTATTTTGCAGCTCTTGTTTGATTTTGGTAATGTTTTTTTAAGTCTTAATTATATGAATTCATGATACAAAGATACCCAACATTTTTATTTTGTGTTAATACTGTCCTGAATACTTTCCTGATGAAGATTCATCTGCTTTACAGAGTGAATTATGTTTAACAAAGTAGTAGAACTTTCTTAACTTGTTAAACCAGAGGTATACTTGTTAACATTTGTTTGGCCTGTCAATGAAATTATATATAGGAAAGTTTGACTGCAATAGTATGAGTTGTCATTTGTCAAAAGTTATTTTGAAAACAGTGCATCAAGATACAGTTTAAAAAATGTGAGGATGGAACCAATTATCCCTAAAAAAATACTTTGTTCTTCTCTAATATATTCCTGATGTACCATTATTTACTTGAAGCTCAGGATCTTCTTAAACTTCCTACTTGGGAAGGATGAGCTTAGAATGAGAAGAACAAATTGAGCAACTGGAATATCGTGACGTCACTTATGTTTAGTGTAGTCACTGTACTGCTGCTGCATACTGCAGGCCCTGATACTTCTAACATCACAAACTCCAGAGAGGCTTTTCTCAATGTGGCTGATTATATCAAGATGATTTTTGAGTATGACAGAAGAGAGGTATGAGTGGGGTTTTCCTTGTTCAAAACTGGCTTTTAAATGATCAGTTTCTACCAGTGCTAGATATTTGTGTACAGAAGGCTAAGCATTTGTTTAGAGTGTGAAGTTGCAGTGTATGATATATTAATATACTGCTGTGTTTTCTCTTTTAGTAAGAGCTTGTTTATCTAATGGGAAAGAATTGGTACTTTACAAAGGCGATTGACAGTTTTTGTGTATTCCTGTGTCTTGCCTTGTCTGTTTCTTTTTCTCTGGGGAAGCACTACACAAAGCCTTTGTGTTAGGCTGGAGGGGAGGAGAAACAGCTGCCTTTTCAGTAAAAGACACCAGCATTCGTAGGGTCTCACAGGGATGTGTTGTGGTACAGGGACCAGCCACTGTCCTTCCTCCCTCGTTCTGTGAAAACACTCTCACCTCAAGGAACCCCAGTGTCCTTTGACTGATCTCACAGAGCAGAGTGTTGTGCCATGGATCTAGCAGATCAGTCTGAAGGGACAGCTGTTAAAGTATTGGTGGGCAAGAATTAAAATATGCAAAATTGCCAAAATACAAGGTTTATCTTAAGGAATTCAAGACCTCCAGGTTACATGTGTTTAAAATTTTCTTGTTATGAACTTAACTTCTTATTCAGGATTAGGGTGAAAGAAGCTTTTTCAAATCTTTTACTTGGCTCCTTTTTTTTTTTTTCTGTTTAAGAGTATAGTATCTAGGGTACTTAAGTGGGAAGTAAATATGTTAATTTTTAGAAGTGAAAATAACAACTATCAGTTGGATAAGAGAGTACAACTAAATGGAGCAGTTTCATTTTACTGCTTTCCATGCACAAGTAGAGTGCTTTAATGCTTGTGCTGTATTCTCTGTTATTCAGTGGCAGAATGAAAGTTGACTTTCATCTTTTCGTTAGAAATATTGGATACTATCTAACGTGGATTTTACAATAACTTCTTCGAAATAACTTCTTCGAAAATATCATCTAGTCTTTTACTTATCCTTTATAACTTTATTTATTTATTTATTAAAATTTTAGAGTCAGAATAGTCCCCTTTCCTTGCTTCAGTGCTAGTTGTTCAGTAGTATGCTTTTGAGGGAATCTAGTAACTTGGATTTTTTTTTTTAAAGCTGCTTATGAAGTTGAGATGCCATTCTTGCCGTTTAAATTTATAGTCTATTATTCTCTGTATGAGCTTATAGGTCACTAGTCTTGAACCTAAGCAGTAGAAAATTCAAGCAATAAAATCTGGCCTTCTGACATTTCACCTCTTGATCTGGTTGAGAATTTTTTTCCCATTATTGAGATGTACAAGTCATAACTTTTGATCAGTTATTTTTCAAAATTATTTTTCAGTTAATGGAGATGAATCTTGGAAGACTTGAGAAGTTTTTTCGGGAGAAGGGAAAGATATAATCTGAGAGGAGTGAGGAAAGTAGGACAGATTGAGAAACTGAAGAAGCCTTGAGTGTTTTTAACAAAACTATTTTGTTAAAAATTTAAAAATGTTTTCATTGTTATGTTCAGACACACTTTTCTGTGGTTCTTGTCCTGTGTGTTTGAGAACTTTTCATCACAGAATTGCATCACTCAAATGTTATTTCATGCTGTTGATTTTTGTCTGAAGAGATTAATCAATTATTGAGAATTGCACTGATGAGGAACTCTATCCACTGATTCTTCCTTTTGGAGAAATGTGTGTTTGTAGCTTAGCCTTGCATTTCAGAGCAAGTAGTAGTTGGAAGAGTTGAAGGCCTCTTTCATGGATGAAGTTTGCCAGATCACTGCTGATATTGATGAGGAGAGTAAATTTCTTTCCAGTACAGAGCTGTCTGATGTATAAAGGAAGAGTAAAATGTGCTGAACTTGCTTCGAGAGCTTGTAGAGGATGTCAAGTCTCTTTAATATGTAGCCGTATTTTTCTACCTGGATGTTGCAAAGGGCTTTGTTACTTGTTGCAAGGACAGGTCACTATGTGGAGCTCACATGTGCAAAAATGTATAGAATCAGGTTTTGTGTCATCCAAGTCTGTTTATATAGGAATAATTTTATTATATCTTTGATACACTTCTCTCACAACTGAAGTTATACAAAATTTGTTCCAGTAGACTCATCTGCAGTTAGGAGAGATCTTGCCTTTCAGAGCTTGTGTCCTTTTAGTACTTGGGAGTTTTCTTCAGTCAACAGCTGCTTATTGATTCCGAGAGAGGGTTCGTTCTGCTCTCTGTCACTTCCCAGATAATTCTTAGATAGTATTTGTTGCTTCTGTCATGCTCTGTCTCAGGGTACTAACGTTTTGCGAGGATTTTAACAGCACTTATTTGATACAATGTTGTTCAACATAGTAAAAATTAGATTGCTTGGTTACATGATGTATCAGCAGGATATTTCTTGTAGCTGTCAAGTTTACTTGTTGCCATAGTAATGCTTCAAATGCCACTCGTGGCAGGCAGTGTGACTTCTGAGTGTATGAAGTATGACCCTAGCTTTGCCGTGTTGGAGAATTAAAAAAAAAAGGGAAGCAGTGATCTGTAAATAGAATATACTTCTCAGCATCAAACTGGTGACTTTTTAGAATGTATTTGTATTCTTGAGTTATATGCTGCCTTGAAATAATTATTTTCCTGTCTTTCAGTTTATCAGCATCTGGAGCTTAATAGATGTAGAATGGGCATTATCAACTGATAGAAAATGTATCAGATAAAGAATGACTGTGCTATTCCTTGAGTTTGATTGAATTGAATGCCCTGTTCATATGTGATGCTTTGGTTTTCCATCTGCAGTAGTCTATAAATAAAATCAAAGTATAATTCCCTAAGTCAAGTCAGCCTAGAACAAACTGTCATGTTGCACTCTGAGAGTTGAAGGAGAGGAATTGACATTGGATCACCGTCCTTTTTCTGTGTGACATTTTGTGCTTTTTCATTAAGATCTAGAGATTATTGTGATAATCATAATGGTTTCAGGTGAAATTACAGTTTTACAGTTTTGAGCAAGACAGTGTACCCAGTGAGAAAACCTGTTGAATAATTCATCTGGTTAGAGAAAAATCTTGAAAGAATCACAGGATAGATTAGTATGAAGAAAGGATTGACTGGTCTTGTGGGAGCAATGTGCTAGCTAACCCAGTCAGGTCTTGTCTTGACCAGCCAAGAACTAATAAATTGATGCTGAAGCTGAGCAGCAGACTGACCCTCCCACAGTAAAGGAGATGTGTGCAGGAGAGAGGCTCCATTATTAACTGTCTGGTGATAGCTGTGGTTATGTGGTGATATATGGATGTACAAAGATATAAGAATATTTTTCACATGTTAGATCCTGCAGATGAAATTGCACATTATTGTTAAACTAGTCTAACAGCTGGCTGCTGTTTTTAAGTGGAAAATGATGTTCTCTGCCTGAGCCTTTTCTAGTGCCCATTGATCTCTGAGCTACACTGAGTCAACTCATTAAGAGTTGTCAGAGAATGACTGTAAAAAGGGAGTTGTTTGTATTGTTTTTTGGCTGATAAATGTTTGTAACTCTTGCTAGATCATGCTGTTATGTGCAACTTCACCCTGAATGCACAGCTGAGATAGTCATAACCAGATCCTTTAGTTTACTGTAGCCTGCATGCTCAGCTGACAGGTTTTCCTGCCTACTGTCAGTTCAAGGAGGACACAGGAGAAAGGAACATTTTACTTGAAAGGCTGCTTTGAGGTGATGATGTACTTTCTTCTCTGCTAATTTGAAGGAAATCTGGGCAGGATGCTAATTTCAGACTGGACATTTCTTCCTGTTGTACTGATATATTTCATTAATTTTGAGCCTAGGATGCCTCAGTCATGTGGCAGTGCTCCTGAATGTATCTTTCCTTGATCAGTCAATTTTCCCATCGTAATCAGGGAGCAGCTGTACTTTGTCCGGCTTGTTGGAACTGGCAGTTAATGCTTCAATTCTATTGTCAGGCCCTGCATCAACATGTAATGGCTCACTGAAATATTTCTTTTTCCTGGAGTAAAGGTTTGGACAGAATTGATTTATGGTCTGAATCAGGACTGTGGCTGACATATGAGTAACCATGCAGAAGATGTTGCTCATATTTGATGCTGACATGTTATAAAGTGCTTTTATACTCCTTGCTCTGAAACATGTAAAAGCTGAATCTTGGTCTTAATAAATAAGAATGTAGTTATTACTCTTAACTGCGTTATTTCTATTCTAGCTTCTGGTATTACTAAAAAATACCCCGACTGTACACAGATTTCACCCATGTCATTGAATGTTTCCTGTTTCTCAGTAGAAATCTCATAACCCTGCTTGCCATAAAATTGTGTATTCACCTTATGCTCTTATAGAGTAGAAATTAGTTGTTGTATAAATAATAATTTCAAAATGCAAAAGTATCTCACCACAGTTTAGAACTGAATATGCTCCAAGCAAATGTAATGACTGTCGGTGTTTAAAAATAAAAAGGAAAATACTTACAACTTGTTTCAATGGAATTGTATTTCCTTTATGTAAATTCAAGAACTTAGAGAATGCTGCTATCAATGTAGGGTTATTACACTTTGCCACTATGGTGTGATATGTAACTGTTTCCATATCTACAAAATTAAATCTCCTCTCAGTCAATCTGAAGTAAAACTTACAGTTTTGTGCAAATTATTTGTATATATCAAGTGTTCAAACATTCAAAATATGCAAATATGTCAGGTTATAAGTCAACAGTCAGGATTATTTTTGTAGCCCAGGCTTTAATTTGGAGAGATTTGGAATCAAATGTCTTTATTTACATACAGCCAATATTTCCTAAAACATGCAACACTGTTATGTAACGCTTTTTATTATTTAGGTAAGGAATAAAATGAAAGCCTGTAAATGTTTCTGAGAAACTTTGCTCGTTTGTTTTATAGGAATAATTGTACATTTGTTTGGAAGATAGTTAAAATCTGATCTTGCACTGTTCACTCTTCTGATGTGTAGGAAATTCTTAAAATTTTTGTGAGTCTCTTGACCCCCGTGTTTGTAATACATAAACTCACTGATCTTCATGCCTCGTTGTTCTGCCACATTTTATTTTTTCAACTGATCCCTGAAATGTTTTTTCTGAACTTAAGACAGTCACAGTGAACTAAATATGCGTAGGATAATTGTATTTTCATAATGAAATATGCTTTTATAATTAACTTTCAAAGACAGAAGCCTCATCACTTATCTCAATCTGACTGTGTGAAGACCAAGGGAATAGTTGTGATTACTGAGGCTAACTTTATGTGTAAAACCAGTATCCCTAGGACTTCCCTGAATTATGTGTGCTAGCAGTAGAGTAAGAGTATATAGTGTAGAAAATCATTGTGTTGTCTTTTAAGAATTGTTAGTAATGAGGAATCCACTGAAAGAGGTAATAAAGTGTTCTATTAGTAGAGTATTTTTATTAATGAAAATTAAAGGTCTTGGAGATATTTGTATGTTTAAGGAATATAAAGATTCAACAATGTATGATTTGTGTGTTAGAATGAAGATCTTTTGCAATTTCCTTGACTAAAGCAATTTCTATTAGATAATCTGAAGGAACTGAGCTTCATAATTTTGAACACCAGAACTGGATATAATACTCTAGCAGCAATCCTACAATGAGCAGATAGAGAGGTATTATGATCTCTCTTAGTATTTATTTGCCTTTTCATCCATAGTTGTCATAACTTTAATATTCCAGCAAATGCATTTATCAGAAGTAACTGATTACTGCATCTCGTTAGGTGATGTTTCCATTTTTTCTTTGGTACTTGATGGATAATCTCTTCTTTTATCTAAGTTGGCACGTGTGTAGTTTGATTGCTGTCTGTGTAAGCTGTTGATGCCATTTGTCCTTTATCACTTCCTGATCTTGGTATCAACTACAAACTTCCTAATTTTTTCATGAGTAAAAAATGTTTCAGTATTAAGTAAGAAATTGATTCCTATGGGAGTAATTAGAGAGATATTTGTTCAGTCAACTTATAGTTATATTTTGGGACCTATTATTTAATGTATGATCTGTTGACTTTCTGGCAGCAAGTGACTGTACTGTGTGACATAAACTTAGATGTCTTACAGAAGTATAAATGCCATAATAACTATTGTCCTCGGAGGCCAGACTTGTAATGCCATAGTAAAAAGTTAGTTTGATAGGAGGAGGAACTTAATTGAATGGCCGTAGTTATAGTGTCTTCCTTTAGTTCTTTATTAGTCAAGTTCCCTTATTTGTCTGGAATTGACTTCGAGCTGATGGCCCATAGTTACCAAAAGTAGTTTAATTTATCCTTTCCAAACTTTACCATCAGTTATCTTCTGGAGTGTTCTATGTTTCAGGAACCTTTAAATCGGAGATCTCCTTGAAAATTCCTATTAAGATACAAGTTACTCAAACGCGTCCTTCCCAGCCGGTCTGACCTAGCAGCGGCTCGCCGGTACTCGCGGCGGACCGGCCGNGGGCCGCGCTTCCCGGGGCCGCGCAGGCAGCCGGCGAGCACAGGGCTGTCTCGTTTTCTTTCTCTTATCACTGGACCCTGCGACTTGCACGGATAACCCATATGCCTTTGCTACTTCTATCAGAAGAAAAAACCTCCACTGTGAAAGTTTTCCCTGAGCCACAGCTTCTGGCTTTTTAACATCTCCAGTCATGCTGAACTCGTCATCGGGACTAAATTCTTTGCTGTCCAAATTACTACAAACGCACCTATACCATCCACAAGCAAGGGATATAAATATTTGCCACTGCACTTCTATAAGGAATCACTGGGCGTTAAGGTGAATTTTCAGACAGTGTATAAAAGGCAAAAACTATTATTCTACCTGTAGCTTAACAATTTTCACAAAGCACCTCAAAAGAATTCTATAAAACAGCCTCTAAAGATGAATCTGAAAAGTAACACTTAACAACTATAAACATCTTCCAGCTTATTGCAGGTATTTTATTTCAAGTTTTATTTTTTCCTCCATGAACCACAAATTCTTGAGTCCTGTCTTTTTGTCCACACCACTTCTTTTTTTTTTTTTTTTAAATATTGTAAAGATGATCAGTGATAACACTGGTTTAAACTATTATTATTAAACATATGTCTTTCCCATTACTTTAGTAATTCAGGTTTAAAAACATCATACTCATTTGGTAAGTGTTAGGCTATATTCATTTGAATCTATATGTAGCTACATTGCCAGATTTGCTGGCATTTTTTGGAAGAAGTTGTGGTTGAAGACATGAATCCTCATTGATACAATTACAAAGTTCTGTATTTCTGTAAAAAATAGATGTAGTGTACATGGAATAGACATGTAAATAATGCAAGCACATAAGTGTATATCATAAAAAGAAATATATGGGTAATGTATATGTATAGTTATGTATTAAAAAGTGTGTTGTGTCATATTCTTTATAAAAAAGTATGTTAGCATAGCAGTATTGTAAAGAATACTATGTTTCTGATTCCCTGAGCTAATTTTTGCTTTGATGCAGTTATACCTGAGAATCTTGAACAGAGCAGAAGCTCTTTGATGGCCACCGCTGCTATTATGAGGAAGCAGAAACAAGAAACGTGAGAGAAGCGTGAAGATGTTTGAACACCTAGCATCTTCCTCCTTCTCCCCTTTTCCCATTTAATTCCTTTCCCTCAGGCCCTTTCTGGTGAGAGGTTTGGATGCCCCTCTGCTGTGCAGCCTGCATGGCTCTCAGGCCAGAGCTGGGATATCTTGACATGGTTGCTATTCTGTGTAGTGTAAAGTCAAAGGCTAGAGCAGAGTGGAACTGAAACGTAAGGGAACCTAAAAGAGGCAGCTGTAGATGTATTAAAGGCAAAACCAGAGGATTAGTATATTTATTTAGGCTTCATGTAAATTGTATGTTATAGTCTAAACATGGTGATGGGAAGTAATTTCCATGAATTGTGTTTTTTTAAATCCTTGACATGTTTTGATAAACTTGATTCATTTCTTATGCATCATCATATGCATGGCAATTCACACAGACACAAAAAAGAAATTTCTAGCTGGTTGATTAAATTATTTCAGTATTTTGAGAGTATGACTATTGCTCTATCCATGAGTGCTTTTTTTCTTTTTTCTCTTAGAAGTAAAGGTAAGCCTCTCACATAGCTTTTTTTTTTTTTATTTTCAGCTTTAAAATTATTACTGAACAATTGTTAGTGGCTATTGAAATCTTATTTACTGGCTGCCAGACTGAAGCAAAGCTATTGGATGGAAGCATATTAAAACCACTTTTTGCAATTCAATAGTGCAGCCATCAACACAAATAAAACTTCTGAAAATGTGCCTGAAACTTGAATCTCTCCTCTTGTTCTCATCACCAGCTACCAGCTCAACAAAATTTTCAGGAACAGATTGTCCTTTTGTCAGCCTTGACAACTGATAGTGACCAACAAATGGATTAAAAAGCATGCTTTTGCTCTGTTTTTTTCTGCATGCTGTAGGGTCTTGTATAATTTTAAATATTTAATGATGTGATAAAAGTGTAATCCCCTTCGGGAAGGAAGTTCTGTGTCACTAAAAGTGTGCGATCACTTCTCTAGCAAACAATGTAGAAATCTTTGTGGAATTCTTTCTTGTATGCAGGTAGAGCCATATCATAAATAGGTGTGTATGTGCTGAATGAAATTAGGAAAATAAATACCTTAATCCAGAACAAAGAAAGCTTTCATGGTATTGGATGTAATCAGGATTTGTCTCTAATGTGTTTTCTTTGGGAAAGGTAGAAAATATTAGAACTTAGTTAAAATTCAGAGATTTCTTATGAAATTATGTTGAGGAATAGCCAACCAAAACTGTTTAGAAAAGTGGAAAGAATGTTAAGAGATGTGAATATTGTATCAAGTGGCAACATAATTATGGGAATTCTTGTCCTTTTTTTCATTGGTTTTACATAGTAACTTATTTGTGGAAAGAGAGTCATAAGTCTTTGCAGTTCTTTTTCAGCAATTGTTTATGGCTGCTTGTAAGAAATTTAGAATTTATTTTTTTTGTAAATTAAATAAAATATTGAGAGTTCCTTGAAGTGACAAGGTAGATACAAAAATCGTATTTGTTGTGGGTTTTTCTACCTTTGCTTCTGTCAATGCTCAGACATTTAGAAGTCTAAAATTTTTGTCCTGTCATCTATATAAAAATCGCTGTCATATGTTTTGCAGCTGCCAGAAGTAACAACCAGTTTTTACATTAAAGGTTTTTTTTCTATTCAAACTGTAACATTGCTGTATCTGATTTCCAGTGATTTAAAATGCACTCTGTGAATTTTCGTTGTCAAAAATCTAACAATTTATTAAGATGAAGATAGTCTTGATGTTGGGAAATGTGTATTAATACATTGGTTCTCTGCATTCAAGCTATCAAATTATTTGAGTATAAAGATTAGAGGCATTTCCAAATCTTTTCTGAAGTTAGGTACAGGGAAGAAAATTTGTATGGAAACACTGAGAGAAGGCTAAACACAACATAAAATGGAAGGGATATGTAAAATAGAAGTTGGTGTGATAGAAAAAATGGTATTTGGAGTTCCTGAGTGTTTATCATATTTGTTTTTCAAACTGACTTCACATAAATGCCAGAAAAGAAGAGTTTGTTTGAATTTATTTGCTTTATTATGCCATTCCCACAACAGTTAGCTAGTCAATGGTTAAGGGTGGTAACTTTTTTCAAGTAACTGAGACAGAAAATTATGCACAAGATTTTGAGTTGCATCTCATCAGTTCAAATAATTTGAATGTATGTTGTTACAAGGAGCATAATTTCTCTCTCCATCTTCCCAAATACAATGTATGAATGTAAAATTCTGGAGTAAAGATCTGTATTCAACAGTGGTCATATGTTGATGCCTAAGGAAAAGTACAAAACCACGGATAATATAAATTATACTTCCCTCCAGTTCTTTTCAATTTTTTTAGTAAGGGACTTCCTGCACTAAATATACGTAATATGTATTTTCAGTAACCCACAGTAGTTTCCTTTTTCAGGTTGACTGTTGTTCACTTGAGCCATTCTAAATTTTTAGTATTCCCAGTATCCTTTGGCAAGAAGTTGCACAGATAAGTTTGCTCTGAGTCTGGCTCCTGCTGACCTATTTGGATTTTTTTTTTTCATTCCTTTATTATATGACATCATAAGTAGCTGATTCCTAGCCAACCCTAATATGAGGGTTGGGGACCATATGTCCCTAATGATTTTGTAGACCTCTGTCAAGTACCCTCTCTAGTTCCCATCATCCCTTGAAAAAATTGTAAGTTATTACTTCATGTGGAAACTAGTCTGTATCCCTGATTATCTTGTTGATTATTTGCTTTTTGTTTTGAGATAGGAAGAGCTAGAATTGTATACAATACACAAGGTATTAGTGAACTATGGATGTATATGATCTTCGTGTTGTCATCTGCTTTGTCTGAATTCCTAAGATTTGATTTTTTTTGACTGCTATTTAGCATTGAGTTGCCATCTTTTCTTAATGTATATTGTAATAACAAGATCTTATTCTTGATTGCTAATAGTTTCTCATGTGTTTAAAGAACAGTTAGGATATGTTCATGTGTTTGATAGTAACAGTTATTATTTTTATGGTATACATAATTTTATATGTACACACATAGAAGCTCATTTACCATTTTATCTCCTGGTCATACAGTACCATGAAGTCACACAGCAGTTCCTCTCAATTGTCCCTTTAATAGTTTGGATTGGAACTTTAAAAATCATCTTGATCCAACCTCTGCCATGGTTGCCAGGCTGTTCAAGGCCCCATCCAGTCTGGCTTCTTTTGAGGGAGCATTGTGTTTAGATACCCAAGGAATCCATTCCAAATTTGAAAGCAGAGCTGTTAATGATCCAGATGGAAGATGATGAGTCAGGTTTTCTATATGTGAACACTTTGTGCAAAAATATTTTTTTAATGCAACCTGAGTGAAAATATTGATCTTAATAAATGATCCTTATCAGCCTAAAAAGGGTAGCTCTCTGTGCTGTACTGTATATTTACAGATGTTCTAGACAAGATGCAAATACTGAAATTACATAGTCTGGTGATACAAGGGTATTAAAATTAGCAAACATGATGATGGAAGAACTGGAGAAAGACCTTGCTACTCTGAGGTAATGATGACTGAAAATTATCATAAAACAGTTCACATAAGATAAATAATTTTAAAATTTACAATGGTGAACTTACTTTTTTTGAATGTGGTCTTGTAGGTTCTGTGAAAATGACAGGTTAGTGCTTGCTAACAATGCTGGTCTCCACATCTCAGAGGGGATAGAACTGAAAAAAGCACACAGGTGGTGATCAAAATCAGTGAAAGACCAAGTAGTTGAAGAGGTAAATGAGGGGGCATATGGTAGAGGTGTATTCCCTGTGTAGGACTGAAAGGTGAACAGGGAGCAGCCGTACACTGCCTTCCTATACAAGGGTTAATGAACCTCAAATGTAACTAGCAGAAGGCAAATTGGAAACAAAGATGTGCTTCCCACAGCGTGGAATTAGGTTATGTTTTGCTTTATGAGTGCTATGGGTGGTAACGTTTTCATGGTTCAGAAAAGTTCTGATGAACTTGGAAACAAAAAAAATCTTAAATACCATCTTTGGCTCTCTCTTTTGGGTCCCAGCTTGCTATATCCCCAGAAAATATTCTGGGGAGGGTGATCGTGTACTTTCTGTGTCCTTACATTTTTCCCTAGACATCAGCTGCTGGCAATAGTCAGGGATGGAAGATTGGACTAGGTGGATCTTTGGTCTGATGCAGCCTGTCTCTTCTTCTGATTAGTTATCCATGCTATCTGCATTTCTACTGTCTAACCTAATTTTTTTCTGCTGCAAATTAAGTTGATATTTTTGGATTTGTCCCAACTTCAAAGACCTTTGCCAAAGTTCCATTTTGGTTCTTTAATACCTGTCTTCCATTTCAAACCTTGAAGGACCTTGGATTAGGAGCTCAAGTTTCAGTCACTGTTGCTTGGAGCCACCTTCAACTGCAGCTATAAAACAAGTGCGTACTCTGACCAAGCCACATTGTTGACTGGAGCTCCTGTACCTTTGTAGTTTCCTGCACCAATATTTTTCAGGGACAAGCTGGTGAGGCATGTCTCTCATTAGATGAGATATACTCATCTCCTTTGTTGTTGTGTGTAGTACTTGTAGATTAGAAGTTGCCTGAGCCCATGTGATCATTGTGGAATATTCTGTGAACAAGAGAGACTTCCTGGCACTGTACAGAACCTCTCTCTACAGCCATGCCAAACTGAAGATAAAGTAGTAACTTGTGCTGCTAGGCTGGCAGTATATAATACATTTATTCACCTGCCTTAGTGCCACCTTCCTTCACCAGAGCCAGGCACCAAGCCATTTCCCACCTCTCCTGCCATTTGGCAGTGCATAAGGACCTGCTTATGTGGCTGTGTCCTACCTTCTGCTGCTAAGGGTGTTGACAGCAGTGCTGAATTGGTCTTGGCCTGAGTGTCTCTGTGGTTTTTAGTCTTCTCTTTGTGCCTAATTTTTGTAGCGTTCTTGATCTGCTGCTGGAAAGTACAATCCTCCTTGAACAACTGAGGTGTCTCCTGCATAAACTGTAATGGGATGGTGTGTCCTTCCTCCTTAACTCTTTCAGGGATTGCTGTGTTCTGTGGCAGGATGGCTACACGTTCCCCTCATTGAGGAGGCCTGTCAGAGTTTGGCAGATGTTCTGCACTATGTGGACTCCCTCATGTTCCATCTTCCAGTCAGCTAGGCTCTTTTGCAGCCATCCTGCTTGGTGTCGTAGCTGTCCTCATTTCATACATTAGCACAAAGAGCTTTATTTAAGAGCTGTAAGACCTATGTATTCACAGCCAGTGCTCTCTCTTTAACACAATACTGCGGCAGATTTAGTTACGTGCCCTAAAGATAAGGATGCTAAGAGATCAGACATTGCAGACTGAAAAAATATATTTTCCTCTGTTCTTTTTCCTGTTCTGCTTAGCAAGCTGTCAGGCCTCACTCACCATGTTTTTGTGATGTTCTTTATCTACTGATATATCAAGAGAATTCTCAGGTTTTGTTGGTGTGGTCCAGGTCACTTCATGGCTGGTGCTGCAGCCTGAGTACAATGCTGTGAGAGCAGTCGTGTGGCTGCCAGCTGGGCTGCTTCTGTGCCACTGCAGCCCTGTTGATCACTTGAACGCTGTCAGTGCAGACAACATTTTGCTATTCACATGCCGCCTATCTGAACGTCTCATCAAAGTTTCTCTGCCAATTTTCTTGTATTTTCAAAAAAGTTAAGTCTTACTCCCATTTATAATTAGAGTTTTCCCTGAACTTTAGTTGTTTGGATTACGCATTTGGCTGTGTGTATATACCCTTGCATCATTCTTGCACAGTCCTTAGCAGCAGCTCTTCTCCTCTGTAAATCGCTGTGTATGTACTCTGAAAAGTTGCATAGGCTTTGGAAGAAGTTCTTCAGAGTGGTGTATTGCTTGCCTTCTTGTCTCTACTTGTGTGTTGTATACATGTGCTGAGCATTTATGTTTTTCCTTGCTGAGGAAATGGATTTATGAAATAATAGAAATAGATAGTACTAGGTGAAAGGTCAATAGTTTGGAGCATTTTAAAAGATCAATTTATGTTTTTACTTGAAATATAAATGGTGAGATATTAATATTCTGAGTTTATCCTAAGAGGATAACTTACAATCCCAATATTTAAAAAAACTGGAAGCAAAGATTTTAATTTTGCTGATATATCCAGAATATAAGTATTTTGATATTATAGTACTGTGCCGCTGTTTATAGTATCTTGTTTTACTTCAAGCTGTCTTTGTTCAAAACCACACTCCACTACCACTTTCCTACAATTAAAATTCTCCTAGGATCTTGAAAAATTATTATTGTAAAACCTTGTATAGTTAAGGTAATTGCAGAACTGACTTTCCATTTTCAAGTTTCTTTCAAGAAAACTTGACAAATAAAACAAAATTTTATAGCAAAAATTCATGGTTCTATTTCTGTTTAGGTTTGTTGTCAATACCACAACAGTCTTAATGAATCTAAGGCACAGAAATACAGCTTTTTTTTTTTTTTTTCATCAAGTGACACTTTTAGGGTTTTAAAATTAATTTTTGAGTAATTAATAAGGTTTCACAATCCTCTTTTTGATTTGGAACTCACTTGGAGTTGTGGAAAAAAATTGAGAATGAATTTCATTTCCCCAAGTGTTAAGATTCCACATTAGTATTAAAGGCTCTGCACCTGAGGTTGAAGTTCGACATCTGTTTTCAGCTGAGAGCAACACAGTTGTCCAGCCTTTCCCTGTTCCCTACAGCTAACTTCCATTCTTTCTCTTTTTCTGACATAAGCCTTTGTGCTCTAGTGGGACAGATCAAATTAGGAAGTTAACTCATGCATCTGAAAAATACCATGGTAAAAATGTCATGGATTACATAGAGGTTTTGATATATGACTCATTCTAATTCTCCCCGACCAAGATTTTCTGTTTTTCTATAGGTAATAAATTACATTCTGTTTCTCTGACAGGTGTCACAACCATGTGATCTCTCCCTGTCTTGCGCATACAGATGCTTTCCTTTCTCTATGGCAAGATATAGAGTACCCTTTATCTCAGCTGGTCCAATCAAGAGACACTGAAGTTTACTTCATTGCAAATGCTTTTAAGTCCAATTTAATTTTCAAGTTGTAAATTCTATTTTGGACTTGAAGAGGATTTTGTGTGCCTAAAACTTGTGTGGTTTTGCTACATGAGTTAGTTGATTTAGTGAAAGATAATATACTCCTTTAAACTTTGCCTTACTTGGGTTTTCATAATATTTTGATACTGAATTCTCTTGCAACTGAAAATAGTGTGGTAGCTTGAAATATATATCCTTTTAAAATAAAACTTGAAAGTAAACATTATATTTTTAACTGTGTCTTCAAACTGAGAAAATATCACCACCTTTGTAATAACAACTGCAGAAGTTGCCAGAAGGAAATACAGATTTTGGCAATAGCACACAAGACAGTTGGGAGCTTTTCACACCTGGAATCTGCAAGTGGTGATGAGTATTTTTGGCATCCAAGCGCTTGAGAAAGGAAAACCTAAAATGACATTGGTTCTGTGTTGAATTTTTAAGAAGATTTACTTCACAATTAGTATAGTTGAACATTTAAGTCAAGGTCTTAAATTCAGTTTTTGTCATTGATGTGGTGAATGATAATTTTCAAAACACCAGCTTTTAATGTATGCATTTAGAAAATTTTCATGTGTAAGTGTAGGATAGCTTTCTAGTTTGGATGTTCAAATAGAAGCATTTAAATAATTTCTGTCCCTAGAATTAACACTTTGAACATGTTCTTAGCCTTTCTATGACAGTAGGCTTTACTGTAAATGTGGTGAAATTAGGACCTCTGAACATTTCCTGCCCTGATTTTCTCTTTATGCTGGCCTTTTAAAATTTTCTTAATTCCTTAAGTTCTGCTTAAAAATAGAAAATACAGAAATGGAAACCATCTTAGTTAGATTCCAGTTAATTTACTATTTTTTTTAAATGAGCTTTAGGCAGGCAGGTAGAGCTCCTAGTATGACCAGAGAGTTCCTAATAGTAAAAGGTTAGTACTATTCCATAGTGGAGGAAACAGGACATGTATTCCTTTCTATGGAAGAGAAGTAATCTGTGTTCCCTTGCTTTGTCCTGGAACTTACAGTACGTCCATTCAGCCAAAATTGTCTGAGCTACTTTCTCAACCTTAGGTCTGAATAGAAACATCTATAAAGGCTAGTAAGCAGAGGTTGGCTTCAGTTTAGGCTATGTGTAAGGGAATTATACACATGCACACAAATTTCATTAAAGGATTGCCTTTTTTTCTGGAAATTTTGCACTGTTGTCTTCTAATACCATATAATCACTTAGTGTACTTAGATGGGGTAAGTTCATCTTTTGCAGGGCTGGTGTGTAGTTAAAATCAGTTAAAGTGGATAGAAGGGCTTTAAATAATGGATGTCTGTTTGTACAGTATTCTGGATATTAGCTCTAATGCTCCTTTATCTGTTCTTGTTTTATACTGCAATCAGTTCCCAGCAAAGGCTTATGTTATTGGAACAGTCTATCCTCATTGTGTTGTCCTAGTTACTCCATGACCTGTCATCTGGAAATAAATTTGACAGAGGGCTGTAGTAGTTGTGTTATCTTGAAAAGTGAATCTGGTAAGAAAACTGATGAGTTAATGAATACAGAATTTTATGAGATATTTTGCAATTAGAGTGGCTGTTACTTTTTTAGGAGAATTATAAAGACGTGTTTGTTGTGCTGAAAATAGCCTTAGTGCCACCTAAAAAACTGCACTGCTAAAGGATTCATCTGCTGAATGAGTAAGGGAAATCTTGCACCTTAACTGTGTGTCATTAATTATTCATCTGCTTCAGTAGAATACAGAATATGCTGGAGCTTTCTTAAATTGTTAACAGCATTGTAGCCTCTTAAAGAGCTATGCTGAAAACAACATATTTCAGTAATACAAATGCAACTGTATTTACTTTTATGAGTCTTTGATTTGCCTATGAAATTTGGAATGGGACAAACTGTCTGATTTCAAATCCTTCCAAATTCAGAGAAGTTTCAGTTTCAATCTTGACCTGAGAACCACCTCCAATTAATGCATATTTATATGTGTCCAAAAGTCCTTTAAATGTAGTCATCTCTAATAATGTCCTTTTCTTCCATATAGGTTTGGGCAAAGTGCTTGTGACCTAGATTGCACTACTAGAATACACATTATCTGTTATTAGGTAAGGAATATAAAGGTATCTATCCACTGCAGTACATCAATAATTAACAGATTTGCAGATTATACAGTGTGAAGACCATTAGAGAACACATCAGAGCAATGGAACTCTGTCTAGATCAGGTTGTGAATAAAGTCTTTAAAAACCATATTCTTGTAACAATGCCTGAGTGTAAGGATGGAGGTCTATAAGCATCTGATAAAGTTGTGGTTTAGCAAAAGTATAAAGCGTTTTCAGACTTAAATTAGGGAAATAAGACTTCTATCACAAAGAAATAATAAGACAAACTCTTTTCTCCATATTAGGAATTGGTATGATAGTCTAATTCAGTGTGGATATCTAACTCAATGTTACTGTCCATACCATAAGAAGAACGTAGAGCAAAGAGAGGGATTTTGAAGGAGGACCATATAAAAGACCCATGGTTGTGAAGGAAGACTTAAAGCTAAATGTATTAATTTACAGGAAGTTAAAATAAGTGTGTTAGGTGTTTAAATGAAGTGAAATTACCGGAAATGGAATTTGGTCACCAAAACTGTAACCAAGTCACATGGTAAAAAGTTAAAATTAAACGTATTAAACCTTGAAACAAAGCAAGTTACGCTTATTGTGAGGGAAGAAACATACTGGAACATACTAACAGTGAAAAAC